>CM056050.1:241653347-241928347 GCA_029574335.1 Rana kukunoris
ATCTTATTACAGCAACATATTAGCCGCCTAAGGACTGCTCTCTGCCCCTCGCCTCCCCGCTGCTCTCTCCGCCCCCCCTCGCCTCCCCGACGCTCTCCACCCTCTCCTCGCCGCCCACCGCTCTCTGCCACCGTTGCCGCCCCCCGCGCCGCTCTCTTGCAATAGAGCAGTATCGGGTCAGGCATCGGGAGCAATTGCGCGAGTACAAGTACTCACGCAAATGCTCGGTATCAGTCCCGATACCGATACTAGTATCGGTATCGGAACAACCCTAATAAAAATAATGTAACTCTTTATAAACGTTATATAGACAATATAATTATCATATGGAAGGGTGAAATGATAGAGCTCAGATCCCTTTTTATAGAACCTCAATCTCAATGACAGAAATATCACATTGACCTAGGAAATTAGCAATACAAATATACACAATATACAAATATTTTAGACTTGGTAATAGAAAAGAAGAATAACATTTTGATTTCAAAAGCGTTCTTTAAGGAAACTGATTCATATATACCCACAACCAGCCATAGAAGTTGGCTAAGTAATATCCCTAGAGGTCAATCAATACATGAGGGTCAAGAGAAATTGTTTGAGGGAAATAGATTTCCATGACCAGACAGCCAAAATAACTGATATGTTTCTGGAAAAGGGGTATGATAAAGATTTCCTATACAAAGAATGGTCTAAGAATAAAAATATATTGAGAGAGAAATTACTAAAAAATAAAGAAACACATGAGAAAAAATAGATGGAGTACACTGTTGTGCTAGATTGTAATATTCAACACAAGGCAGTAGGGAAAATTATAAATAGACAGATATTTTAAAACAAGACACTCATATAGGTTCCTCCATTCCAAACCTACCTAGCAACATTTACAAAAAAGTCCCTAACCTTAGAAACATGGGGCCAGATTCACAGAGCCCTTACTCCGGTCTATCTCGCGTTAGACCGGAGTACTTTCAAATTACGCGCGTCGTTTCATTAGTCTGAATCCTCAAACCATGAAACGACGGCTGCGGGCTTCAATTTGACTGGCTTACGTGTTCGTACGCCTTCGGATCTACGCTGCAATAAATTTGCGGCCGCTGGGTGGAGTTCCCGTCGTTTTCTGCGCCGCTTTTATCTGGTCTAATATTAGACAGCCCATGTTAAGTATGGCCGTCGTTCCCGCGTCTAATTTCAACGTTTGTTTTTTGTTTTTTACGCAAGTCGTCCGGGAATAGGAATGTACGTAAACGACGCTACTCAAACAACAAATGACGTACGTTCGACGTAGTTCGCGCAATGCACGGTGGGAAATTTCTGAACGGAGCATGCGCAGTTCGATCGCCGCGGGGACGCGCCTAATTTAAATGCTTCACGCCCCCTAATCGCGTATTTCGATTCCGCCGCGAGAAATACATACACTACGCCGCCGTACGTTACGGGCCAAAATCTACATGAATTCGTCGTAGAGCCAGGTAAAATACGGCGGCGTAGTGTATCTCTGATACTCTGCACCAATGTAATTGTATGTGAATCTGGCCCATGGTTGTTAAGAATATAGTACATTCTCCCACAAATGGCAAACCCATGTTTTGGGATATGAAAGGTTTTTATGGATGTGGTAGGTGATATTGCTGCACAAAGGTCCCCAAAAATATTTAAACTATGTGACACGTGACATTTATGCCCTAAAATACACATGCGATCTCATCTACATAGGTAGAAACAAAAGACATTTAAAAAATGAATAAAAGAGCACATCTATAATAATCTACATGTTCAAAAATTTCAAAAGAGAGCCTATAGGGGGCTAAAATTTGGGTTATAGAATCCCTAAAAAAAACATTGGAGGGTACAAAATGGTTAAGGAGTTAAGTAGAAGGGAATCATGGTGGATCCATGAGTTATCTCTTATGGAGCCAAAGGGGTTAAACAAGGAATTTGATTTAGTCTTCTGAGTAATTATTAATAACCAGGTTGAATGATCAGTATTGGTTTTAAACTCAAAATATTGTATACAATTTTTAAAGTATTGTGACATAATCATTTTAATTAGTATTATATTTTATGTTTTTTTCGCTATAACATATTGAAATAGTGAAAAATTGCATTTTGTTAACCTACTGCACAACAGCAACATCAGGGCAACATCTTTATTCATTTCCACATACACAAACGGATTGAAATTGGGATGATTGACCTCATTAGTCTTGGGTGTGGGTCTGTGAGAAGCAGTCTGTAGTATCAACACATTGCCACAACATGGACAAAAAAATTGAATTGGCAGAGCGGAGATATAGGACAAATGAGAGAGCGTTTTGTCTAATAATAGGAATCCACCTAATGAGTCACGTGACCCTGTTACGTAATGCATAGGGGAGGGCCAGATGTTCTGATGAGACGCTTTGTATTCCCTCTGATCGGAGCACCTTATAAATGTGAGTTTGATACCATCATTGTAATAAACGTTACTGGTTTAAAATGATGTAAGCACTATTTGGAGCTCCTTTTCTTTTCATATATATCGAGCATTGGTGAAGAAAAACTGACAGGACGGGAAGGAGGAAAACACGATTTGTTAGTCCAGGGTGACTAAAAATTAATATAAAGCGCGATTAAGGATTTGTAAGGATTCAGCAAGCCACATCTTTATTTTTGAGCTTCATTTAAACTTTCACTTGACTGCACTGAAGCACTGGATGTGTTTATTTGGACTACCATAAGAAGAATTCTAACTAAATTAAAGGGGTGTAAACCTACGTGTTTTTTCACCTTAATGCATCCTATGCATTAAGGTGAAAAAATACATTGCAGTGTCCGGCCCCCCAGCCCTCCCCCTTTTACTTACCTGAGCCCCGGAATTCTGTGGGCGTGTCCCCACCGTCCTTCCAATAGACACAGAGAACCCACCCCGTTTGCATTGTCTGTACTAGCATGGCCTGCAAGTGCATCCTACTTTGTAAAGTCAAGACAGGTGCATAGCTTTGACCAATTGTGCTATTTCCTGGTTTATTGTGGTGCTTGAAACTTGTAATGTATTACCTTGTGGAGGATCCTACTCTGGTTTAGAAGTTTAATTTTGTAATAAAGGAAATAATGTAATTTGCAAACCCTCTACAATCTCACACACCAATGATTAGGCTGCTTGCTGATCATTTGGTAATTTCAGTGTGGCAGAACTCGCATTTCATAATAAAGATGAATGGTTAACAGTGTTTCTACAAGCTATTAGGTGATTTATCATACAATACTTTTTCAATGTGTTATTTACTGTTATCCATAAATTCAACATATTCTTTTTGGACACAAAAATGTTGGATACTCAATATTTTTCAAAACAGCATTAAATGCTCTGATTCTAGAAAACTTGAATTATAGGGTTATGAAATTAGTTAAACAGAAAGGTTTTGTATATCATGGTTTAGCACTTTATTACAGATGGTAACCCAGTCGCATACCAACTAACAAAATATTTAGAGACTCTGCCATGAAAAGAAGATAAAAAAAATGTCCATTTGCGCAAAATCTAGACACCTACCTGCAGTGGCCTCTAAAATTGTTCTGTTACAGCCGAATCCCTGCCAGTTCTGACAGGCAAATCTCCAACATTTCTGAGCTGATAAGTCCCCCACATCCCTTCTGCCCCATCACTATAATGGGCTGCCTTACTGGCCAATAGAAATGTGCAGGAGGCAGGAGGGGCAAGTTTTGGCACTGAGAGATTTGGCTGTGATAATGAGTGTTTGGAAATCTGCTGCAGGCGTGTGCAAGCACCTCCACATGACTGCAAATTTTGGAAAAAAACTACATTATTATTTCTTACATGTTCCCATTCACATAGCATAACCTAAAGATATTTTCAAAATTGCTGCTTACCTTTTCACCGGATGAATACTCCTACCTAGGCTTTTCCCTTCTAGTAATGTTAAGGAGGGGGCTGGGGAGTTATGTCTACACTAATTAACCCTGTCTGTACTGTGCTTGCAGATGTTCATATTTAGGGATGGGCTCAGTGTTTGTTTGGAACATAAGTAATGTTTATGGTGTTCGGCGTGGATGAACATGACAGTTTCTGGCTGTCAATTGTTGCTAAGGAACCCGAAGGTTCTTGCACCTGCCACATCTTTACCAATTACTGACGTCACAGAGTCCATTCACTCAAATGGCTGGGAATTCCCAGCCATGTAACCAAATGACCAGGGATTGGAGGGGGCTACATCATAGCATAAATATGCCCATGGCGATATCAACCCCTATCCCCACCCCTCTCCTTATATATCTTAAGACAGCTTGGGGAGAAGTCATTTGGCTGGTGGTGCTGTTGAGATCAGTCATATGCACTGGGTCCTCATTTTTCCCCCCCAGTAAGTCAGAGGGTAGTGGGCAACATGATTAATGAAGGACTTACAACAAGGGACCTTTTTAGGATTTGTTTTTAAATAAAAGGCTTTCCAAACATTTGGGTTTCTTTATTCGTTGGGTGATTTTTATTTTGTGAATGAGTAGGAGGACTACTGTATTTGCTGGTGTATAAGACTACCTTTTACACTTAAAAAAAAAATGACCAAAAAACAGGGGTCATCTTATACGCCAGGGTCAGATGCTCGGATGCCTGCTGGATGTGCGGTAATACTGTATGTAACTTCGGCTACATACAGTATATACTGTATCGCTTAGCCAATCCCGGTGAGCGATGTATTCAAATGAATACATCACCTGCTTGGATTGGCTTTGAGAGTCAGAGAGGCGTGTGCTGATGATGTTCCAGCCTCTGCCAATCCAAACAGGCTTTGTATTTATCAATAGAATACATCGCTCACTGTGATTGGCTCCAGCAAGAAGGAAGAAAATTATGGCTCCAGCTCCAGCTCCAGCAAGAATGAAGAAGAATATGGCGCCAGAAGGAAGAAATATGAAGCGTCAGAAGCCTCAGAAGGGGGGCGTCTTATACGGTGAGTTCAGGCAAAAAATCGTAAAGAACTGTAAAATTAGGGGGCCGTCTTATACGCCCTGCCGCGCTTTATCACCCAAATACGGGTATGTGAAGGGGGCTTCCAGATTCTGATAAGCCCCTAGTAAGCAGACTCTGTTACAACCACTGACCAGGGTTGTGTGGAAGAGGTCCTTTTTTTCATCAATATGGAACCCCCCCTCCCCCATGTTGGAAGCATGTTGAGGGTATGTGGACTGGCATTTTTTTAAAAGGGGGGGGGGGCGCCAGGGTCTAGCATTTTTAGGACCTCACTATTTATTAATTTTTTGCATTAAGTACCCCCTTAAAATCTATACCTGTCTCAAAAGGTTTTCTTGCGGTAGGACATGCTAAAGCAAAAAAATTACATTTACAAAGAAAAAAACAGCCCCCCCCCAAAAATACGCCTTCCAAATAATGGGTAGACTGATGGGTCTGGTGTGCTTTTTTTTTTTAAAAAAAAAGCTGGCGATGAAATGTATTTTGCCAAAAACACGTTTTTTTCTTTGTAAATAGAATGTTTTACATCACATTTGCAATACTTCACAGGCAGGAAACTCCTCCTCTTTCTTTTCAACAACAAGTTCCCAGGGCATTGTCCATCCCATGCTATTTTTATGCTACACACAATGAGTAAGCCTTTTATATATAGGCATTTTTAATTTTGGCAGATTGGTTTGAATTGAATTTCAATTGGGGGTGGGGTTCAACATCCAATATGATTTTTTGGGTGTTGACCAACATGAATTGAGTTCATGTGTTCATGTCATTTCAAATTCATCATTATTGTATTAGGTTTTAAGATGTATGGTTATGTTGCATGGTGATGTTATGTTTTGCAGTTTAAAAAATATCCCTTATAAATATTATTTACAATGTTAGTTAAAATTAGTCTATGGTATGATCGGTTTATCTACAGTGCTATGTATAATCCTGTTCCAAAAAAAAACATACCGGTAGAACGCTAAATAAATATTTGTATTTTTGTTTTTAGGTATGCTGTATGAATGGGAACACATAACAAACATACAATATAATAGGGATTTTTCAGATTTTACTGCAACGGTTTAAATACATTTTAAGGCTAGAAGAGGAACAGCATGCTTGGGCTGCTTAAAGGGGTCATTGGACTCTCTGTATTTTAAGTAACATATGGAAATTTCTTCATTCTCTGCAGGCTTTTGAAGAGTATTTAATGCAGTGAAATGACAGCATACAAGGTTTCTTACATCAAATAATGAAGCACTGGCTTAACTGAAATAGTAATGATTTATTATGGACAGTAAGAAATGGGTGGAGTCTACAGGATATTATTACTATATGCCTAAGCAGCATTATTTTTACATACAGTGCTGCATGCTTCATCATACTGCAGTGTGCCCATTCTCTGTGGCATAGTTGCACACTTGTATTGTGGGTGCATTTATGTCTCTTGCTTTTCAGTCAATATAAGCCAATTGTGAATGTCCAAAGTCCAATTCATCATAATATTTTGTTTATTAATTATGGCATTGTATTATGGAATGGTGTATTATTTACATATAACATACTGAGGCCTTAGGATGGGTAAAAGATTATTAGTGTTTTGTCTTAGTGGAATGCAATGTGGATAGAGTTAGTCTTAGATATTATCAATTATTTAATTTTCCCAATCTCCCTGGTATTTGTATTCCTGGGCTTTTATCTAATTTGAAGATAACCACTGCAAGTTTTGACTGAAACAAATATCAATACATGTAATTCGATTGCGACTTACCTACAATGAGGCTGAGGGCATAGCCAATTGGTGCTTGAGCCCAAGCCAGACCATAGCCTGTCACATACACGGCTTCTGCTGTTCCATTGATATAGCCTCCACCAACCCATGTTGCTAATGAAAGAGATTAGATATAACAATTTGAATCAAATATCATTAAACACAAGTATGCACTCATCTGAAATATAATAGCATAGTTAGTAACAGACAATTACAACTTTTTTTAAAAAGGAAATCTTTTCTTATTTGAATGTTTAGGAATAATAGTTTTGCAACATGATAACACATAGCTGATCATTGAATATAGTCATACATTTCTAAAAAGAGCAATACTTTAACATCACTAACTTAAAAGCAACAGGTATGTAATACATTTTAATAGATTACTTGCACTGTAACTATGTAACTAGCGATTAAAACTTAAGCCAGACTTAACACTGGCACAACAAACACGGTCACAGTTAGCTTATTTTTACTTATGTCACTGTTGTCACTTGAGCAAATATTCTGAGGATATTAAATTAATTTACTAACGATAGTTGACAAAAGATATTTTGTCTATAAAGGCAAACATACACACATAATACCACATACTAACACAGCAAAACACACAAATATTCACATAATTCCTTGGAGACACACATAAGCACAGCAACATACAAGTTCAGTGATACACTAAAACACAAATAGAGAAATATACTGAAACTGTAGCCCTCAGAATCTGGTGCAGCTGTGTATGGTAGCTAATCAGCTTCTAACCTTAGATTGTTTAACCACTTAGAGATCCGCCTTCGCAGTTGTACTGCGGCAGGTTGGCTCTCCTGCGCAAAACGCTGCCATTGCACGTCGGCTCATGCAGACGCAGCGGCACACTCTCGCGCCCGCTGCACGCTGTGGGAGCATGCCTGCAGGTCAGGCGGACTTGAGTTTTCGCTGGCGACCCGCATTCGCCTAGTACAAGAGGCAGAATGGGGATCTGCCTTTGTAAACAAGGCAGATCCCCATTCTGACAGGAGACATGACAGAGATCTTCTGTTCCCAGTGATCAAGAACAATGATCTCAGTCATTTCCCAGGCAGACCATCCCCCCTACAGTTATAACACATCCAGGGAACACAGTTAACCCCTTGATCGACTCTTATGCCGCGTACACACGGTCATTTTTGCGATGAAAAAAAAACGACGTTTTCAATCATGAAAAAAACGATGTTTTTCAAACTTCATTTTCCAAAACGACGTTGCGTACACACCATCGTTTTTTTACAAAGCTCTAGCAAAGCGTGGTGACGTACACCACGTTCGACGGCACTCTTTTCCATTGAAGCTCCGTCTCATAACTTGCTTCTGAGCATGCGTGGGTTTAAAAACATCGTTTTTAACGTCGTTTTGCCCACACACCATCACTTTTTATGACACAAAAAACGACGTTTTGAAAAACGACACAAAAAATTCAAGCATGTTGGAATTTTTTTTTTGTCTTTTTTTTTAAGACAAAAAACGACGTTTTGCCCACACGCGATCAATTTAAATGACGTTTTAAAAAACGTCACGGCATTAGTGTTAACCTCTTCCCTGCCAGTGTAATTTTTACATTGACCAGTGCATTTGTATAGCACTTATCAATTAAATAATGTCACTGGTCCCCAAAAAGTGTAATTTGGGGTCAGATTTGTCCGCCGCAATGTCACAGTCCCGCTAAAAATCACAGATCACCGCCATTGCCAGTAAAACCAATAAAAAAAATAAAAGTCCCTAAATCTATCCCCATAGTTCACGTAGACGTGATAACTTTTTCACAACCCAATCAATGTACGCCTATTGCGATTTTTTTTAACCAAAAATATGTAGAAGAATATATCGGCCTAAACCAATGAATAAATTAGTATTTTTATATATTTTTTTGGATATGTATTATAGCAAAAAGTACAAAAAAAAATATTTTTTTGTTTGTTTATAGCGCAAACATTAAAAACTGCAGAGGTGATAAAATACCATCAAAAGAAAGCTCTATTTGTGGGGAAAAAAAGGACGCAAATTTAGTTTGGGTACAACGTCGCATGACCGTGCAATTGTCAGTTAAAAAGCAACGCAGTACCGTATTACAAAAAAATGGCCTGGTCATTAAGGAGCAAATCCTTCCGGTCCTTAAGTGGTAAATTAAGCTTTGACAATAAATCTTGGGAGCCCTGGGAGCTGATGGTGGTTTATAGAGCTGCTTGCACCAATTTTTTCTTTGTAAATGCCACAAAGGATATATAGTTTAAAGTGCAACACACTGACACACACAGACAAAACCGCATACAGTGACAAACACATACACACAGAAAAATATATGCATTATGTATAGATATATTATGTATGTGTGTATTTTTTTTGTTTTTTTTAGTCTGTTTGGTATATTAAAAAATGTTTTTTGTCAGTAGTCATCTTGTCCTTGATGCAATACTCCACTTTAGCATATTTTATTTTGTTTTTACACCAGCACAGTGTTCAGTGTTAGCAAACCAATCAATTAATAAAGTATTTTTTTATATGTCTTTAATTGATGTCTCCATTAAGCAAAAAAATTAAAAAAAATTTTTGTATTTGTATATAATTTTAATATTCAGACATAAAAATGTGTATTTTAAGTGCCACATTTAGTAAATGTCTCACCTGACAGTAAGTAATGTACAAGCATGTAACAAGTAGTTAAGGGTTGAATGTTTTCTTACCAGTAAAGTAGTAAACCCAACCAACTATTAATCAATGCCACACCAAAAATATCTTTCTCTAGGATCTCTCCATCCCCACGAGAGTTCTTAGTTCTCCAGGCAGCCCAGATACCGACAAACAGAATAGCCAAATAAAACAAGATTATAGCAATTAGCCCCTCCACGTGGAAAGCCATCTTCTTCCAGAGCCTTGTCTGGCTATTTCATTAATAACTCTGAGAAGGTGCAGTACATTCGTCTTCCATACATGTAGAACTGCGAACAAAAAAAGCACAGATATCATCCACTTAAAAGAAATTTGTTCCTTTCTTTGCTTTTCTGAAATGTCACAGATGAATATCAACAAGTCAGTCACCTGTAGCCGCAGACCTGTAGACAAATGCCCTACTTGACAGATATGCTTTTTCTCTATCATTCATTCACAAGCAAAAGAAATCCTATCCCCCTTTAATAGTGTGTCTCAGCAGGGACTAATATTTTAACTGTGGTTTGCATATTACTCCATTCAAATGAATAGGACAAACTGTTTTATATATTTTAAACTCCATACATACATACGTTTAACTATACAAGTATTCTATTTCCACTCATTCCTCATGTATCTCTGTCTATTCCTTTGAAGAAGGATTTTGTTTTATCAAAGACTAGAATTTACAATGATCATTTTGTATGATCGATTTTTAATGTGATAAGGATAATTCTAAATCTAGACATATATAACCTTTCAAGAGCATCGTTATTCACATCCTGGAATAGCTTACTATTTTGCTTTTGTATTTAGATTGTTGCATATGCCTCTATAAAAGTTTAACCTATCATCTTAATTTAAAGATGACAGAAATGAAGAGAATAACAGTACATAATGCATTAATAGAGTACTTACATCACACATAGGCTTTCTCATACAGTTGGTTAAAGGGCTCTTGAAAGCAGCATCATCCACCTGCAGCCTTAGAGTCACAAGGCTGTTCTATTTGCCTGCTCTCCCTCTCATTGTACACACCCTGCTTCACAGGCAAGCGCACAATCCCCCTGCTGCTTCTCTGCTCCACAATCCACTTCTCAGTGAAGTAAAACAAGAAATCCACCCCCTATGAGCTGCAGACAGCTTCACTCTGTCAACTCATGCTGTCAAGGGCCCAGAGCAAAAATAAAAACCTTTCTGTTTTTATCTTTCAAAAATGCAGAAGCAAACATGCACAAATGCAGCATGAAATGATTTTAAAATCTTATGGGAATGCTTAAAGTCAGCGTCATTGTTATGCTGATTGGGTTTTGGCTTTGGAACTGTCCTGGGTGCTGTTCTCTTAAGTGGAAGTCACTTAATCAAAGCATCTAGGTAATTAAGGGGGTGGGAGCTAGAATAATGATATTCTATCCGTTTCATAGCAGAAACAGGTATAGTCATATGACCTAGGGTATCCCATGCTTTACAAGATTATAGATACCTCTAGCTGGTTACCGCTTACTGACAAAATGTTGTATGAACCGAGTCACTCCCATTATTTAAGAATTGTCCAAGTTTGCTTTCTTACCTGCGGATCTTTAACATACAACTTTTCCTCCAGCAAAATGATTCTTGGTCTTGGGTATCTTCTTGACCTTCCTCAAAATCCTTAGCTCACCTTTTGGTGATTATTAGAGAGCACTTAGATAAAGATTACATCTGTGTTTTTGCTTACTGGACATGCTACTGATAACTGGAACACGCTTGCAAGGGTCTTGGCTTTATTAAAATACATTTCTTTTAAAGCTGGACCTTAGTTCGTCAGAGCGTTCACAATGGACGTCAGAAGGTGCTATATGGAATTGCAGTGGAATAAATTAATAGTTATGGGGGAAGGGGTGCATATAGGACAGGGGCAGTGAAAATAAAAAAAATGTGATGAAAATAGAGAGGAACATCGTCATAAGCTTAAAATAACTCTGGCACACCTCAGGAAAATGTACATCCACTCCTGCATGACTTTTAATGAATCTTCTTTAGATGACGCACTGCAGAATCTCCCCACCTCTTGAGTAATTTAACTGATTGATAAGCGGAGGGTCTTCTCTGAATGGTTCTTCTGTGGATGCACTTTTGAGACTCAGCTGCTTTATACAAGTGACTGATTGATTGCATGCTGTAATAAAATGAACTAGAGGAATAGATCAACAAATCTTGTAGCCAGAATTGCCATGCACAAACTGGGAGATGCCCTTAGAAAATTGTCCTATATGGAGTCAAATATTTTTTTTACTTTGAGTTCATCCAGGACATTTTAAATACATTTATTTGTCTATGGGTAAATAAAAAATGGGACATTAGTGGTTTGATGGTACAGTACATGCCAGCCTGTGATAAAAAATTAGCTTAAGGCATGACTAAACTTATACAATCGAGTGAAATGTCATTTGTACATACATTTCATCGAGCTATAAACACCTCTTTTTTTGCATCAAAAATTTTACACACTAATTTCACCCTAAATTTGTATAAATTAATTGCAGTTTTTATGCAGATATTCAGACTTTTTCATGACAATATTTTATCAGCAGGTAAATATGTGCATACAATTTTGTAGAAAAACATATGGAAAATAAATAAGGTAGTATACCAACTTACATAAACAGGCCCCATAATGTAGAAATAAGAGCTTCTAACACAGCACTAAATAGTTTTTGAATTATTTCTTGCCCCTTTATATGTATCATATTATAACAACATTTTTTTTTCTACAAACTGTACAGTTATCTGTTATCTGTGTCTCTTAATTATATCTTGTTCTTATGAATAGGCAACCATGCCAACTGTACTTTAGTTTACCTATTGATATTGAAAATATTGAATATTCTTAAAAATACAAGCCATATACAATCTTCCATTTCTATTAGCACCAAATGCAAAGACTCTCTTATTATGGCTTGTTTATTTCTTACTTCTGTTGTGGCCTGTGTCTTTTAATATTTATGAAGTGGCAACAGAATGAAAAAGTCAGGACAAATGAAAACTTTAGGATACAAAAGTGCTAAATGTAATATTTACATTGCATATGAAGAACAATTAATGTGCATATCCAGTCAAAACCTTTTAGAGTAGAGAAAAGTAAAAAGTTCTTCCAATGTATTTATTTTTATTTATTTTGGGGAAGATTTATCCTTACTTCTAGTACAAAGAACACAACAGGAAACAAGAGGAAATTTCCACAACGTATGTAAAGTGATGTCAGGGGTCTCAGGGGTACAGGTGCTTACATTTAAAGGTTTACCCTCACTTCTTGTTTTGGGGACAACTCTAATGTTGACATTAGACCATTTGTACACACACGACCATTTTTCAGGATGTAAAAAATTGTGGGGCAGATTCACACAGAAATGGATTATCGTAGCGTATCAGAAATACACTACGCCGCCGTTTTTTACCTGGCTCTACGTGGAATTCAGGTAGATTTTGTCCAATAAACGACGGCGGCGTAGTGTATTTCTCCCGTCGCAATCCATATAGACGAGTAGGGGGCGTGAATCATTTAAATTAGGCGCGTTCCCGCGGCGATCGATCTGCGCATGCTGCGTTCCCAAATTTCCCGCCGTGCATTGCGCGAAATCACGTCGTGACGTCATTCGTTGTTTAGGTAGCGTCGTTTACGGGCGATCCTAGTCCTGAACGAGTTACGTAAACAAAAAAAAAATTAAATAAATTCGAAGCGGGAACGACGGCCATACTTAACATGGGCTACGTAACGTTAGAGCAGCAAAAAGCTGCTCTAACATTACGTACAAAAAAATAGACGAAAGTGATTGCGACGACCACTCGTATCTTCGGGAATCGCCGTAAAAAACATTTGCATATCCCGACGCATGAAAACGACGCAAACTCCTCCCAGCGGCCGCAAATAGATGGCAGCGTAGATCCGAAGGCTTACGAAGACGTAAGCCTCTCGGATCGAAGC
Organism: Rana kukunoris; assembly: GCA_029574335.1. NCBI lineage: Eukaryota > Metazoa > Chordata > Amphibia > Anura > Ranidae > Rana > Rana kukunoris. The sequence continues at coordinate 241,666,713 of CM056050.1, forward strand.
CCGAAGCCGCCGTATCATGGTTTGAGGATTCAAACTAGTGATACGGCGCGCGAAATTTGAAATTACTCCTGTCTAACACCAGTTAGACAGGCGTAATTGCTTTCTGAATCTGGGCCTATGTTTTTTTTTATGTCATTAAAAATCGTCAACATTTTCATGTTGTTTTTAACGTTGTCGTTTTTTAACGTCGTAAAAAAATGGTCGTGTGTGGGCTTTAACGACGTGAAAAAAACGTGCATGCTTAGAAGCAAGTTATGAGACAGGAGCTCTCGTTCTGGTAAAATTAGCGTTCATAATGGAGATAGCACATTCGTCACGCTGTAACAGACTGAAAAGCACAAAGACTGAAAAGCGCGAATCGTCTACCACCAAAGTTTTACTAACACAAAATCAGCAAAAGCAGCCCCAAGGGTGGCACCATCCAAACGGAACTTCCCGTCGTACGTGTTGTACGTCACCGCGCTTTGCTAGAGCATTTTTTTTTTCACGTGTGAAGGCAAGGCCAGCTTAACAATAATCGGGTTGAAAAAAACTTTGGCCCAGATTCAGGTACATCTGCGCATTATTGGACCGGCGTAGCGCACCGCCTTTACGTTAGACTTGCGCAATTTTGCTGCGTAATCACCCTATTCTCGTAGCTTTTGCGCAGAAAAATTGCGCATACGTATGTTTTTTTCAAAGGCGTAAGAGGAGTAATACAAATTGGGAAGGACGTGGCGTGTTACATTGAAATGAGCCGTGACCCCATGCAAATGAAGGGCCGGCCGGCTCGCGCATGCGCGCTTGAAGCAGACCATGTCAGCTCGCGCTGTGCGCATGCTCACAACTCGGGAGCGCGCAATCAGTGAAATTGGAAATGGACTAGGGCAACGTTGTGAACTACGCAAAAGCATAAATAGACACACACAAACACACTTGCATTGCAAAAGTACATCCCTTTGTCCCTTCCCATTTAACCAAGTGCTTTTGTCCTGTTGTTCGTTGCGTTGTGTTTTGTAGTTGTCAGATTAGTGTTCTGTGTGATCAAGTGTTTGTTAGTAGATCTTTGAAAGTGTTTTTTGATAAGTGTTTGAGAGACTGTTTGTTTGATTGATATATTTCTGTTTGTTTGTTTTCTTGCAGTTTTTTTGCTGTTTGTTTTTGTGACTGTTTCTTGCTGAGTGCTAGTGTGATTTTTTGGGTGTTAGTTTTGTCTTTGTGTGTGTTCTTGCTTGATTGGTTGTGCTTGTTTTTGTGAGTGAATTTTGTTGACTGGGAGTGAGTTTTTTTGGAAGTATGAGAGAGAGAAAACGAAAGCTCAATTTTACAGTTGGGGAAAAACAAATTCTTGCCCGGGCCATTAGCGAGTATAGGCGTTTCCTCCACGGCCCGGACAGTGCCAACACCACCCCGGCCAGGAGAAGGGGATTTTGGATATGATCACTGAGCAGGTCAATTCAGCGGGGCAGGGGGAGACACGGACCCGTCTGGGATTGACAAAAAAAATCAATGACCTCCGGCGTCTGGTCAAACAGAAGCTGGCCAGAATGCATGCCCATGCCAGGGGCACAGGAGGGGGCCCACCATGCCATATTAGGCTGACAGCGGAAGAGCGTGCGGTGGCCCTGACCTTTCATCGGCATGAAGTTGAGGGCCTGCCCGGCTTTGACTCAAGTCCGGAGCCCGTGGTGCCAGGTAAGTATTTTTTTTAATATCAGGTGTGTAGCATGTGTGGGGGAGGGGGTGAAAGGGAATATGTGGCAAGTGTGTGGATCCTCCAACCTGTGAATGTTTTGTGTCATCCACAGATGTGCAGGAGGGTGCAGGGCCATCTGGCCTGACCGCACCAACCCCAGGACAGCAGCCTAATGAGGCCCCCCCCAACAAGGCCGGAGTCCGCGGAGGAGGTTCAAGAGGAGGAGGAGAATTATGAGGAGGAGGAGAATCATGAGGAGGAGGAGTCCATGTCAGGCACTGGACGTTTGTTTTTGAGGACTCTTCCCCTCTGGCTGGCAGCAGGCAGCCCTCCCTAAGGGGAGCCACCCCTCCTCCCCCAACATGGCTCCCCTCACAAGGGCCTCCCCTTCTCCCCGGCCACAAGCATCAGCTGGAGGCAGGATTTCATCCCAGAACACCAGGGGGTTGGCCGATCTCCTGCCCGCCACTCTGAGAAGGGACCAGTTCCTCCAGACCCGCCATCTGGGACAGGTCAGCCAGACATTGGTGCGGATGGAGGAGAGCCTGTCCTCCATCAAGGATACGCTGAGGAACCTGGACTCCCACTCCCGCCGGCTTTTCACAACCTGCCTAAACGAACTGCAGACGACATCAGCAGGCGTTGGGCAGGATGTGAGGGCCCTTACCCCCAGGCTATCCAGGCCAACACGACAACACTTGGTGCTGCCCTGGACAGAATAGCCTTGGAGGGCAGACCGCCAGGTGGGCAGAGATCAGGAGCTGCTCCTCCTTCCCCGGTTTTACACCCCTCCCCCATGAGTCTCCCCTGAGAAGCCGGGGCCGTGGCCGGGGCGCCCCAAGCGTGGCTCACGCAAAGGGCATTAATTTTTTTTTTCCCTTTTTTTTTTTGTTGGAACATTTTTGCTTTTGCAGGTAATTTTTTTTTTTTTTGGGGTTGTGAATGCTGTTTGAATGTGGGGGTGACATTCCTGCCGGAAAAGGGGTGTCACCCTCAATTTTGGTGGAGAAGGGTTCCCCAGGACCAGGGAGAAGTGATCCCCAGGTCCGTGTGAATGGTGTATGAATGTACAGTGACATAATTGGAGCCTTGGCGTGGCGTTGCTGCTCACAAGTCCTGCATGGTGGACTGGTGCCAATCCAATTTGATGTGGATGTGGGGTTGTGTGTGCTAGGGACCACAGTGTTGTGCATGCATGCATTCTCATTGTGCCATGATTAATGTGTGTGTTTAACGTGCAAAGATGCCTAATGTGAGTTGTCTCCTGGCTGCTCTACCCTCAGAAGACGGGGTAGCCTCGGTTAGGGGGGGATTGTCTGGTTCAGGGGTCAGGTCATCACATAGGCCAATCTGCAGGCCCTTTCTTTCTGCGAAGTTGTGCAGCATGCAACATGCACCGATGATCTGGCACACAAAGTTTGGGGAATACAAGAGGGTACCCCCAGACTTATCCAGGCTTCGGAAACGTGACTTTAGTAGGCCAAAGGTGCGCTCCACCACTGCTCGTGTTTGGGCATGTGCTTGATTGTATCTTTCCTCTCCTGGGGTTTGGGGGTTCCGGATAGGAGTCATGAGATGGGGTCCCAGTGGATATGCAGAGTCACCTGTAAGGGAAAAGACAGGAGGATGTTAGTCATGCATGTGGCCCTTGTGATGTGTGCATCATGGGAGGGGATAGTCATGCCTGACTCCCATGTCACTCACCAACCAGCCAGGTGTCCCCCATGTTCTGATCGAATTCCATTCGGATGTGGCATTGATTGTATATGTAGCTGTCATGGCTGGATCCGGGGTGTTTGGCACGGACGTGCCATATGAGGCCTTGGGCATAGACTATCACCTGTACATTGATGGAATGCCAATGCGAAAGAGTGACTCCTCCCCAGGGCTAGAACTGAGCTCCAGTAGTAATCGGCGTGCGCTCCTTGCAGAAGGGCGTACGGCTCCTGGAGCCAGACAGGCAGGGCTTTCCTCCCCCAGCCTCAGTCTCTGCTGTCAGACTCGCTCTGACCCTCGATCCATCGCCCGGATCCCCTGGTTCTCCCTTCCAGGAATCACCAGAGCCTTAAGGTAAGCCCCTGACACAGGGCACAGGGCGCTCTATCCACCCCTTGAACACCATTGGGCGGCCGTCCTTTTCAGGACAAGCCGCGGCTGCCCCTTGCGCTCCGCCCCCCCCTTCCTGTACCCTTACACCACCGCCATCACTGCCCAGGCATCCCTCCACAACCTCTCCCCTTAATCTCCGCCCTTCTGGGAGTCTTTTTTTTTACAACCCGCCCGGCCTGATCACAATCGCGGCAGCCCGAATTAGGAAAGGCCGCAGGCTTCACCCGCGCCTAGCGGTGCGCTGGCTATAGCCCCAAATCACCTAAACTGCCCTACAAGCCCCCTCCTACCCCAGAAAAGCAGCGGCTTCCCCACCATTATTCCCAGTCTTCCCCAGCAGCACCAATCCACTTAGGATCACAGCCCCCATCCTGGATCCTGCTGCAGGATCGGCAGCCATCTTGCTGCACCCAGCCCCACTCTCCCTCCCCCTTCCCAATACTATCATAACTTGATCCAGGGTTCGTCCGATCGCCTCTCAAAGGGGTAAGAAGGAATTTTTTTTGCCCTACAGCAGCAGATTGGCCTAGCACTGCTAGGGTTTTTTTTGCCCTTCCTCGGACCAAAACAGAGAGAGGATTCAACGAATCCTTGAATAACCCCCCCCTCACACACCCCCCCTGGTGTTTGGCGACCATGGCTAATCTGCAATATTCTGCGGAAACATTTGGGATCTGAGGCGATTTGTCGCAATATTGCCAGCCAGCACCAAAAAAGTCCTAGGAATTGAGCGACTATTGAGAAGCGATCGACGATCGACTATCAAAAATTGCAGACGTTTACCCCAACCTAAGCACATATCATGTGCTTTTGATCAACACAAGATCGGCAGTAAAACACCGACTAGAAATCCATGATTTCCTTCTACAATACGATTTAGATTGCCTCTTTATTACAGAGAGCTGCTCACAGCCGACTGTAACACCATTCTAGGTGAATTGGTGCCAGAAAACTACCGTATTATAAACGGAAAACAGAATAGGCCAAGAGGAGGAGACTGGCGGTGATCCATAAGACTCCACCTTGCGATCACTAAACCAGTACTTCAAAAACCTCTTCCATTCATGGAAACCTTACTCTGCAACTGCAAGTAAACTCCCAGAGACCGTCCGGATCTTACTCTGCTACAGACCACCTGGCCCAAATCGCAGCTGCTACCATCATTGACGGAGTTTATCTCCACTTATACCCTCAACAGCAAACAACTTTTGCTGCTCGGGACTTAAACCTCTGGGCAACTCCTCACAGACCCCTTTTGCCGACGCCACATTGACCAATCTGAAGGATTAGGGCTACAACAACTAGTATGTGGCCCACACATGCTTCAGGTCACACACTCGATCTTATTTTCAGACAAAATCTGGAAATAAAAATTCTGGAAAATGAACCATGCCATGGACAGATCACCATGCAATCAAATTCATTATTTCCAATATCCCCCATTAACAAATACATCAAATCCAGTGACAACACACTGGACCAAATTGTCAGAAGAAGCTCCATTCGGATCTCTTCAAACCACGTTAAGGAAAAAAAACAAACAATTCAGCCGCATCAAACGGCCGTTGTAACACTGGATGCCATAAATTTGGCCATGCTACAGTCAGCCGACTTGTAGCACTGAAACGTAAAACCCGCATCCGAAAAAACAAACGCAGCTGGTTTAACAACCAGCTGTCGTTACTGAAGCAAGAACGCAGAAGGGCAGAATCTGCCTGGAAAAGATGTTCTTCAGAGCTAACACCTCCATCTACAAGCCGACAAGAAAATATCACAAAGAAATTTTCCAAGCAAGAAAAATTATTTTTCGGAGGCTATCAACAGCGCCTTGAACCGCCCCCGCGAACTCTTCAAATGGTCACCCAGACCATGAAACCAGGATGCATTGAAGCCCCTAGTTCTACACACAAGAATTTTGCAATGAACTATCGGATTTGCTTCATTAATAAAATCGAGGCAATCCGTGAAAGCACAGCCAAAACAATTCTCCCCTCACCCCCCCTGCAGCCTCTCACAAAGCACCCATAGTAATTCTCCTATATCAGGTAAGTTTACCCTGGAACCCATTTCCATTGAGACCACTAAGAATGTCATTGGCACTTTGCGTAATAGCACAGCGCCAAATGACATTATCCTCCCACAAAACTGCTGAAGGAATCGCCTACATCCTGGCTCCTCCCATCACGCAGCTTATCAACCAGTCTTTCTTGGAGGGCATAGTGCCCTCACAGTTGAAAGAGGGTATAAATCCAACCCATCATGAAGAAACCCTCCCTGGACCCCAAGGACCCACTCCACCCCTCCCATAACAATCTCAATGTACTCCCTCAAGATAATGAGAAAGTAGTGGTACACACAGCTTGCAACACAATCTATAACCACAAGCTACTTGACCCATTGCAATCAGGCTCCGCCCCGGACACGGACGGAAACAGCATTGCTGAAAGTATGGGACGATGTTCTCAAGGCCGCAGACGAAGGAGAATCTTCTTCTAGTTTCTTTGGACCTAAGTGCAGCTTTCGACACGTAGACCCACAAACTATTACTGACTCGGCTTGCTGAAGTAGCCAGAGTCGCAGAAGGCGATTTATCTTGGTCTCCTCTTTTCTGGAAAACCGATCGCAAACAGTAAAGTTAGGACCTTTTACGTCTGAGAAACGCACAGTTACATGCGGAGTCCCCTCAAGGATCGCCTCTGTCACCATTGCTGTTTAACATATATCTTCGTCCTCTTTTTGAGATTATCAGCAGCCAAAAACTGCTCTACCACTCATATGCAGATGACACGCAACTGTATTTTCGCATCTGCAATAAACAGGATCACCACCTCAATCTAGAGACATGCCTCTCTTTGATAGAGGATTGGATGACAAAGAGTTATCTTAAACTCAATGGAGCAAAAACAGAACTTCTCTTTTCACGCCAAGCGCAGGAATCAACTTTCAACAGCGTGGACCCCCCCGCCTATTTTGGGCAAACTCATCACCCCTAGCGCCAAAGTCAAAAGCCTAGGGTCATTTTTGACTCCTTTATGACAATGGACGCACAAATAGGGTCAGTAGTCAGCGATCTCACCATCTGCTGCGCTACTACGCAGACTCACTCCGTTCATCCCTAAAGAGGATTTAGCGGTCGTGGTGGAGCAATTGAAACTCCAGGTTGGATTATGCAAATGCCCTTTACCTCGGACTCCCCAAGTACCAAATCGCTCGTCTGCAAGTCGTTCAGAATATGGCCGACAGACTTGTGACTGGGAAAAAACCCTGGGAATCCATCTCAACTTCACTGAGAGCCCTTCATTGCTGCCAGTTAAAGACAGAATTGCTTTTTAAAGCGCTCTGTCTTACGCATAGATGTGTCCATGGAATGCCCCCTTTATTTATGCAAATAATAAAAGCTCATAACCCCAATCGCGTTTTGCGATCCAAAATCAGAATCTGCTCCAGTTCCGAAAGCCAACTTCAAGTCCAAAGGAAAAGAAGATTCGCGATCCAAGGTCCTAGACTATGGAACGCTTTACCAACCAGCATTCGGTTTGGAAGAACCACTTAGCATTCAGGAAAAAGGTCAAACTTTTCTCTTTTGATATCAAAGGAGACAGGAACAACAAGCGCCAAGGGACGATTCAGTTCGCATGTGCCGCGCTATATAAGTTTTCATTCATTCATTCATTCACTGTATAGTGAATGCAGGGTCCTGGTTTAGTAACACTTTAATAATCTTTGCTGCTTGGAAATTCCCGACACATTTTGTCAGCACATGGGAAAATAAGTAAGAAGAACTTCCCAAGTGGGCATCACAATAACAAAATAAAAAAAAAATGACAAGTGTTCTAAAACCTTCCACATTCTATCCAAAAAAAGCAAAAAAACACATGTAGCTGGAACTTTGAAAAAACACAATGGCCCAGATTCAGGTACATCTGCTTATTATTGGACCGCGTAGCGCACCGCCTTTACGTTAGACTTGCGCAATTTTGCCGCGTAATCACCCTATTCTCGTAGCTTTTGCGCAGGAAATTAAGCATACGTAACGTTTTTTCAGAGCGTAAGGAGGAGTAATAAAATTGGGAAGGACGTGGCGTGTTACATTGAAATGAGCCGTGACCCAATGCAAATGAAGGGCCGGCCGGCTCGCGCAATGCGCGCTTGAAGGAGACCATGTCAGCTCCGCATCGCATGCTCACAACTCGGGAAGGCGCAATCAGTGAAATTGAAATGGACTAGGGCAACGTTGTGAACTACGCAGACAGCATAAATAGACACACACAAACGCACTTCCTTTGCAAAAGTACATCCCTTTGTCCCTTCCCATTTAACAAAGTGCTTTTGTCCTGTTCGTTGCGGTGTGTTTTGTATTGTCAGATTAGTGTTCTGTGTGATCAAGTGTTTTTGTTAGTAGATTTTTGAAAGTGGTTTTTGATAAGTGTTTGAGAGACTGTTTGTTTGATTGATATATTTGTGTTTGTTTCTTTCCTGCTGTATTTTGTTTTTTGTTTTTTGGTGACTGTTTCTTGCTCAGTAGTTTTCTCTCTGCGTGTGTGTTTTTTTTTTGATTTGTTTGCTTTTTGTGTGCGTGAATTTTGTTGACTGGGACTGATTTTTTTTGGAAGGATGATGAGAGAAAACGCAAGCTGAATTTTACACTTGTGGAAAACAGATTCTTGCCCGGGCCATTAGCGAGTATGGGCGTTTCCTCCACGGCCCACAGAGTGCCAACACCACCCCGCCAGGAGGAGGGAGATTTTGGATAGATCACTGACCAGGTGAATTCAGCGGGCAGGGGAGACACGGACCAGGTCTGGGATTGACAAAAAAAATCAATGACCTCCCGTCTGGTCAAAAGAAGCTGGCCAGAATGCATCCCATGCCAGGCACAGGAGGGCCCACCATGCCGTATTAACCTGAAAGCGGAGAGCGTGCGGTCCCTGACCTTTTCATTTCATATCGCATGAATTTGCGGGCCTGCCCTCTTTGACTCAAGTCCGGAGCCCGTGGTGCCAGGTAAGTTTTATTTTTTTTTAATATCAGGTGTGTAGCATGTGGGGGAGGAAAAGGGAATATGTGGCAAGTGTGTGGATCCTCCAACCTGTAATGTTTTGTGTCATCCACAATTCAGAGTGCAGGCCATCTGGCCTGACCGCACCAACCCCAGACAGCAGCCTAATGAGGCCCCCCCAACAAGGCCGTCCGCGGAGGAGTTTCAAAGCAGGAGAATCATGAGGAGGAGGAGAATCATGAGGAGGAGAAATCATGAGGAGGAGGAGTCCATGTCAGCACTGGACGTTTGGGTTTTGAGGACTCTTCCCCTCTGCCTGCAGCAGCAGGCCTCCCTAAGGGGAGCACCCCCCCCCCTCCTACCCAACATGGCTCCCCTCACAGGAGGGCCTCCCCTTTTCCCCGGCCATAAGCATCAGCTGGAAGGCAGGATGTCATCCCAGACCACCAGGGGGTTGGCCGATCTCCTGCCCGCCACCTGAGAAGGGACCAGTTCCTCCAGACCTGCCATCTGGGACAGGTCAGCCAGACATTGGTGCGGATGGAGGAGAGCCTGTCCTCCATCAAGGATACGCTGGGGAACCTGGACTCCCACTCCCAGGCTTTCACAACCTGCCTAAACGAACTGCAGACGACATCAGCAGGCGTTGGGCAGGATGTGAGGGCCCTTACCCTAGCTATCCAGGCCAACACGGCAACACTTGGTGCTGCCCTGGACAGAATAGCGTGGCCTTGGAGGGCAGGCCGCCAGGTGGGCAGAGATCAGGGGCTGCTCCTCCTTCCCGGTTTTACTCCTCCCCCATGAGTCTCCCCTGAGAAAAGCCGGGGCCGTGGGCGCCCCAGGTGTGGCTCACGCAGAGGGCACTAATTTGTTTTTCCCCAATTATTATTTTTTTTTAAATAGATTTTTTTTGTCATTTTTTTTTTTTTTGCTGGAAATTTTTTGCTTTGGCAGGTCATTTTTTTTGGTTTTTTTCTTTTTTTGTGTTGTGAATGCTGTGTGAATGTGGGGGTGACATTCCTGCCGGAAAAGGGGTGTCACCCTCTATTTTGGTGGAGAAGGGTTCCCCAGGACCAGGGAGAAGTGATCCCCAGGTCCGTGTGAATGGTGTATGAATGTACAGTGACATAATTGGAGCGTGGCATGGCGTTGCTGCTCACAAGTCCTGCATGGTGGGCTTGTGCCAATCCAATGTGATGAGGATGTGATGTGTCTGTGCTAGGGACTACAGTGGTGTGCATGCATGCATTCTCATTGTGCCATGATTAATGTGTGTGTTTAACGTGCAAAGATGCATAATGTGAGCTGGCATGAGATGGGGTCATGAGATGGGGTACCAGTGCATATGCAGAGCCACCTTGAAGGGAAAAGACAGGAGGATGTTAGTCATGCATGTGCCACTTGTGAGGTGTGCATCACGGGAGGGGATAGTCATGCCTGACTCCCATGTCACTCACCAACCAGCCAGCTGTCCCCATACATGTTCTGTTCGAAATCTGTGGGGATGGGGCTCTGATTGGATATGTAGCTGTCATGGGTGTCATGGGTGGTGCCATGTGTTGGGCTGCTGATGTCCTCCTGCAAGGTTGTGGTCATTCCAGGATGACATGAGGGGGTGAATCTGATGCGCGAGACACCTCAGAATCACTCATGCCAAAGATGTCTATGCGCGTGTGATATATCAAGTGAAGAGTGAGGGGCTTGTATCAGATAATAATATTGTATTAGATTAGATTAAATTGTAAATTTTATATAAGCAAATAAAAAATAAAAATAAAACATCTCCCGTGCCCTCCTCAGTGCCCTCCTCAGTGCCCTCATCCTTCTTTGTTCATCTAAAGTCAGTAGTATAGCTATGCGCGACGATGCCCCTGGCATGTTGGCATACAGATTGTTGTGCAACACGTGTGACTGCTGAACTCCTCACTAACAGTGTTGCTTTATCTGACAAGTAGACTTTTTTTCTCTTTTTAGACCAGCTTTTATATGCTCTAATTTTAGACAGGACATTTTGCTGTTGCGCACACTGCGTCGCCTGCGCTGCCCCAACGTTGTATTGTGGATCCCCGTAAGTCCCTCATTAGCATATTTGACTAGCAAATCAATGGTGTGTCTAGCGCACTTTTGCGAGGAAGGATGCGCCAGTCTAACGAAATTACACAAAATTTGCGTATCTCGTTCTGGGGATGCCGCGCAACGAAACGCACGCGCACATTTAGACTTACGCACGCGCATCTCCTGTTGCGCAGGCGTAATCGCTCTGTGAATCGGGGCCAATATTTTTACTTTTTGTTATAATAATATCCCAATTTTTTTTTTATATATATTTTTTTCCTCGGTTTAGGCCGATACGTATTCTTCTACATATTTTGTTAAAAATAAATAAATAAATAAATAAAAAATCGCAATAAGCGTATATTGATTGGGTTGCGAAAAGTTATAGCGCCTACAAAATAGGGGATAGATTTATGATTTATTACCAGTAATGGCGGCGATCTGCAATTTTTTTGTCGGGCCTGCGATATTGCGGCGGACATATTGGACACTTTTGACACAATTTTGGGACCACATTTTATACAGCGATCAGTGCTATAAAAATGCAGCTAATTACTGTATGGTATGTGACTGGCAGGGAAGGGGTGGAAGGGGTTACATTTATTATCCCGTGGGGGAGGGGGGACTGACTGGGGGAGGTTACTGATGCTGTGTCCCTATGTACAAGGGACACAGCATCGGTCTCCTCTCTCCCTGACCGGACGTGGAGCTCTGTGTTTACACACAGAGCTCCACGTCCCTGCTGTCACCACCAATCGCGGGTACCCGACGGACATCGCCGCCGCCAGGCACGCGCATCGGCATCTCAGCGATGCGCCAGGTACAGTGTTTCCCTGCTGCACGCCCCCAGCGGCGCGCGGGGAATGTAAATACGAGGACGTCCAGGGTCGTCCACCCAGCACTTGAGAGCCGCGCTGTGGACGTCTTTCGTCTATAGCACAGCCCTCTAATGGTTAAAGAATACATTGAACAGTCTACAGCAGGGGTAGGCAACCTTGGCACTCCAGATGTGGTAAAACTAAAAGAAACATCATGCCTCTGCCTCTAGGAGTCATATCTGTGATTGTCAGGGTCTTGCAATGTCTCATGGGACTTTTAGTGTCACCACAGCTGGAGGGTCGAGGTTGCCTATACCTGGTCTACAGGGAGCCTCTCCTATATGTCACAACAAAATCGGTGGCCTGTATATAACATGACATTTGCAGAGACATGCAGTCTCCAGACTCTACGGAGTCTGCAGGCACATAGCAGCCCAATTCTCTTTATCATCTCTAAACATCTCTCTTTCCCCTTAACATACACAATAAAAATGTAGAACACTGAAAGGAACACAAGACTGCACTGTACACTGGAAAGTAATTTATTCGCTATATAAAAATTAGAAGTATGTATCTCGAACACATTTTGTTTAAAAGGATGTATACTCTCTTCATAATTTATTTAGATACAACATGTAAATACAATTTCCCTTAAAGCAGTTCTTCAGCCATTGTACAAAAAATAAATAAAAAAGTCAGCAGCTACAAATACTGTAGCTGCTGAATTTTAATAAAAGGACACTTACCTGTCTAGGGATCCCGCTCTGTGCTCACCCGAACCACTTCTTCCCTGGTGTTCGGGACTCCGACATGTTTACTGTTGGCAGCCGGCTGCGACTCCTTGCAGCTTCGTAGTCAGCTGTTCGGCTCCGGCGCCCCCCACCTCAGGCCAAACGCTGCGCTGCACTGCACACCTCTTTGGTCTGAATCCTGCTCGTATTGCGAGACAACACTCACAAACCAAGTTAGGATTTTTTTTTAAATGCAGTGCTCGTATTGCGAAACGCTCGTTAACTGCGTTACGCGCAATCCAAGGTTCCACTGTATGTTGCATTTTCACAGTATTAAATAGACCCATATTAATGCTTGAATTAAAAAAAAAAAAATTTAGCTTTCAGATTAAATCACCCTAAAGAATTTTAGATTTGGTTTTCCTTTTCGATCAAAACACAATAAACTACAGCCAAGCTTAAGGATTATTATTTATACCAACAAAACAGTGTATATCCATAGAGCTACAAGGCAGTGTTTTTTCTGTGCTCCATTATTACTTGCCAAAATAATAAAATCCGTGGCCAAAATTCTGGGAGCATCCAACCTTTGAGAAAGCTTTAAAAGTAACAGAATAGAAGAACGGTGTCATTGTAGGAAGATGGCGTGTTGATTTATCTAGCTTATCCCTTACAATCCCTTGGAAATACCTAATGTTTTATTCAAGATTTGATGTGTACTCAGGTTTCAAAGTCAACCGAACAAAATATCTCCCATTTCTGCTGGAGATGGAATTCCTGAACTACTTTCCAGTATGCTTTCCATTGGAAATTGATTCTGAACCTAAAAAATTGGGCGTCGCAAGCCAGTACCAATTATTCCCATGTGTTGAATAATAATAATAAAAAAAAAAAGTTACGTTTTGCATAGCGTGTGAACAGATCAGAGCCCCTATCAAATTGTTTTGCTATCTGTGTCCCTGCTAGATAGAATTACCTTTTCTATTTGTCCCGTTGACCACTGTCACAAAGACAGAAAGTGATGACACTTTTACAATTTTAGAGTTGTTACCAGAACAAGAGGAAGGCCAAATGTTCTAATGTGGATGCCTGTTGGCAGTTGTCTAAAAGGAGAATCGTCTTCACCTTGTAGAGAGTTCCTTTCACTCCCTAATGTATCTTTGGGACACAGACAATAAAAAATTAAAATAAAAAAAATTGACTGTATTAAAAACTAAAAAAAAAAAATGTTGAGCTATGTATACACAATGATAGATTGTTAGTCCACCCAAAAACATTTTCCTATGAGGATAACAATATACAGAAGTTTTGTAATATACAAAAAAGAATAGTAATCAAACAAATATCCCTCTTACTTTCCAAAGTGATACAAAACTTTTAGGAGAAGATAACTTGTGTCCAAACAATCCGCCTTGGGAAATCCTACTTCAACTGAGTTCTTATAACATTCCAGAGGGAAAAATATGTGTGGAATGTGGTGTTAAATAAATGCGCTCGTTCTTTTAATGCTACTAATTTTTAAATCCTCTATTATTTTCTTGTGGGTACAAGTGGCATACCACTTCGGTCAATTTAGAAAATAGCAGACTCACTACAGGTCATGTGGTTTTACGCATTGAATATATCAAAGTTCAGTTTATGTCTTTAATCCCCGTAATCCCTGTAGTAAAGCAAGTAAGTAAAGTAAATAATCTGGTTTAATACAGCGTGGCAGTGTTGTACCCTGTCACGGTGTAAAAAAAGAGTATATGGCCCAGGATTCTCATCTATGCCGATTAATGGGCTCCCGAGGGCTTGTGTCATTCATAAGAAACTGGTTTTTCAGTTTCCTCATTGGTCGGTAAAACCGGGTTTGGGACCTGGAGCACAGAGATTTTGTAAAGGTTTGGTAGTGATGAAATCTCTAATTCAGGGTCCGTGTTCTGGGCTTTTTGTAGAGACCTGGTCATGGTTCTAGGCTACACCCTGGCAGACAGAGGAGGTCTCTGCCCAAGAGTAAGGAGGGCTCCCCCCTAAGAGAGAGACGAGTGGGAGGCAGAGAGCATCAAGGGGTTGCAAGTTGTGTTCAGAGAGTTCTCAAGAAGATTATCTGGAGGACACAGCTAAAGGTCCTGAAGGGTAAGGCCAGAGTAGCAGCACTGCAATGTGCAAGCCAGAAGGCTGAATGTGTATTTTCTTTGCAAGAGACAGAGAAATGCTGAACGGCGAGTTAAAGCCCTAAATTGTGATTTCGGGATCTCTTTTAGCATTACATAGGGCAAGAAAAGCCCACAAAAAGAAGAAAAAAAAGAGTTATTGTGCCCTTAAAAGCTCTAGCTTCCGATGCCAGTTCCCACAATAGGTAAATTGACAAATAGACAGTGCACATTGCAAATGTAATTGCACTCATTTTCTCCAGAGGTTTGTAAATGTGGTAAAGGTCTTCTGATTTAGAACATCCAATTGTGTGCAAGGAAAAACATGATTTTCTATTTTCCTTAACAAATATGTCATACTTACCTTCACTGTGCAGTTCGTTTTGCACAGAGTGGCCCAGATCGTCCTCTTCTGGGGTCCCACTGCGGCTCTCTCGGCTCCTCCCTACAATAGATAACCCCTTCTGGGAAGCTCTTTTCCGAGAGGGTTACCTTGCAAGCGCGCTCCTGTATCATACACTCAGCGTACATAGCGTCATTGGATTTCACATCAGTGGGAGCCAATGGCTGCGCTGCCATCAATCAAGAGCCGAGAAGCCACGGGAGAGAACGATGCGAGATCGCACCCACGGAAGTTCAGGGCTCAGGTAAGTAAAACAGAGGCTGGGGGGGGGGGGGGGGGGCGGCCAGACAGTGTAAGGCTGCATTAAGGTGAAAAAACATGAGGCTTTACAATCCATTGAACCTCCATGGCGGTATGATTATGTCAGATTTTAGGTGCTGAATGCGGTACATTATTTTGCATGGAAATTTGGCGTTTTACATTGTAAGCCTGTAATTCTTAGGAATAACTCACTTAAATCTGTCCAAACAAGAGTCTAGAAGACATCTCGGGTATGATAAAGTTTGAAAAACAAAATCATTAATTATAATATAATAAATAACTATAAATAATTATAACAAATAATAAAAAAATATTTAATAATGTAATCAAATACACTGAAAGTTGCTCAGTTGCAGAATTGTCACTGTCATTACTTTTATTGTTTGATGACGAATTTCCCCACAAAATCGATATCGCTCAATTCTGCAAGTGATTATAATTTATTATTGCTGTTTTCTAGCTGGTCTAAAACCACTTTTGATGTAAAGGGACACTTTTTGGTTGCTATGGACAATCTCCAGTTTCCAAGCAGAAAGAACAGTTTTTATTATATAAAAGTGCATGCAGGACACTGGACAGACCACTAAGGGGGTGTGTATTTCATACAGTACTGAAATCTATAAGATTACAGTATACTGTATGTATTGTGTGTATTTACTTTTTTTAATTTGGCGCCGATCCCCGCCCCCATGCGTCGCAACATCGCAGGGGAACGGAGCTCGATGGCACACGGGCACTGTGTGAATCGAGCAAGGACACAGCTCGATCACACAGCGGAGAGGCATTACAGGATCCAGGGACAAGGTAAGTAATTCCCTGCCTGGATACTGCAATGCGATCCCGAGTCTGGCTCGGGTTACCGCTTTTGGTTGTGAAATTCCACCCCGAGCCAGACTCTGGAATACCGCTGAGGGGGTTAAAGTGGTTGTAAAGGCAAGTTTTTTATCTTAGTGAATTCTATACATTAAAGAGGATGTAAACCCTTTTGCTTTCCCCCTGCAAAATAAAAGCTTACCAATAGGTACAACTTCAGCATTGGGGGTATACAACCTCTTTAAAGAGGTTTTTAAACTAAAAAAAAAAAAAAAACCTGGAAGACAAAGGCATAATGAGCTAGTATGCATCGCATACAAGCTCATTATGAAATACTTACCTTAGGACGAAGCTCTCTCAGCAGTGTCCGCACACCGCTGACATTTCCCCCAGAGTTTCTTCTGGGTTCACGGGCTCCAGTGCTGTGATTGGCCGGAGTTGTGATCATGTCACTACCGTGTACACCGCGTATGCATGCGGGAGCCATCGGTTACAGCACATGGCCCTAAAGAAACGGCACGAGCGCCCGTTTCTTCAGAGCGCATGCACCAATGGCGTCAGCGTATATAGCAAATATCTCTTATATGGTGCAAGTTTAGAAGATATTTATAGTACCTACCGGTAAGCCCTTATTATTGGCTTACCTGTAGGTAGAATTAAAAAGGAAGACTTTAGTTCCTCTTTAAGATAAAAAACCTTCCAGCCCCCCTCAGTCCCCCTAATACTTACCTGAGCCCCATCTCGATCCAGAAATGTTGCAGGTGTTTCTTCCTCATTGGCTGAGACAGCAGCGCAGCGCCATTGGCTCCTGCTGCTGTCAAAGTCAGTCAGTCAGTCAGTCAATGGAGGAGAGAAAGGGGTCGGGCCGGGTCACAGCTCTGTTCTGTATGGACACTGTCACGGATCTCAGATACCCCAGGTGGGCACATCCGCTAGACCTGTGTCTCCTGTCCTCCAAACGCACCCGCAGTCTGCAGATTCGCTATAACCAGCCCTTAACCCCTCAATCACGAGACAATCCACACAGGTGTTGAGGGTTAAACATGCAGAGCTTAAACTGTTTATTAAATTCAAAGACATACAGTTTTACACACAGTTGGGGACACTCCCCTTAGCCTTGTCTAAGAGGGGAGAGGGACAAGAAACAACCAATGGGAACTGAACATTTGTACATTGAAACAGTCTACAGATAAACATAATGAGATTATGGTAAGCAGGCAGCCTCTCAATACACACCCCCTGCGGAGAGATGTCTCCAGTCCAGACCATTGTCTATGTGACATGAATCAACACAATTAGACACAGCAACAAGAGGGGGGGATGGGGGAGAAGAGATGTAGCATTACATTACATTATCTCAATGCCAGCTTGTCCCGGGTCTCCAGCCTCGTCTGGGCCATAGTCTGTGGGTAGGAGGCACGCGCACAGTCCCTTCCAAAACACACAGCGACAGTGGGTTCTGTCACAGACCCAGGGAGCCGTGGCTCTGCTCGGGTGCCCCCATAGCTAGCTGCTTGCTGTGGGGGCACTCTACAGGAGGGAGGGGCCAGGAGCACCGAAGAGGGACCCAAGAAGAGGAGGATCTGGGCTGCTCTGTGCAAAACCATTACACAGAGCAGGAGAGCATAACATGTTTGTTATTTTTAACTAAAAAAAGAAAAAAAAAAACACAAGACTTCACTATCACTTTAAGTAAATCCATCCCCGGTGAGTCAAAGTAAATGAATCTTCAGCTGCAAAATGATGTAAGAGCTGTAGCATGCATATCAAATGGAGAACAGCTGGGTCATCATTTCATTTAAAAGACATCTTCAAAAAATGTATAAATAACAAACAGTCCACCTTCCCTAGCCTAACCTATGAAACCCCCATCACTAAAGTGCTTGCTTTCCTCTCCGTAAAGTTCACAGCCTTGAAGCAGAAATCTTCTGTGCTGCCTATGCCTGCCTAGAAACTCCCTATTGGCTAAAAGGGTGCCATAATTCTAGTACCTTTACTTTTTTTTAGAGGGCGTCTGCACAGAGGCTGTAAACATTGGGATATTAGATTTGGGGGAAAAGAAGGGCTGTTTTTTTATTCTAAAAAAGCTAAAGATGTCCTGTAACTACAAAAACTGACATTTGTTATGTAGATTTTTTTTTTTCCTATATTTGTATGGGTTTTGTTGGCTTGTGCCAAATTTCTCTAAAAGTAAAAAAAATATTAAGTAGAGTCACGTGTTTCTACATACCATGGATGTAATGTGTTTTTCTAAGACCAATGTGGGAACATCACACTCTATGCAACGTCATTAAGGACAGTGCAGGATCATTACTTCACAGTGACAGATGTCTCCCGAAGGGCTCTAGACGTTACATAGAGAATTCTCTAGGCACCGTCTATCCAAAACTCTGTTAGTATTTCTTTATAGATAAACACTGCTTTACAAAAATGATTTAGGTGCACCTAACTAACTTTTTTGTTCGAAAATTTATTGAAGTGTTTTGACGCAATTTAGTGTACTGCATTCTAACAGACTGCAGTAAAAAAAAAGTACTTCATGTGCTACATTTTCTCAGTGTCCACCACTGCAGTGCATTGTAACAAGGCAAATTGCCTTCTCTATGCATTGGCTCACCTGTGGTGAATGGGCCCTTAATGTGTTACTAAACCCAGGACCCTGCATGCACTATATCTGGTCTCCCACAATACACCGAGCATGGAAATGCAATTATTTTAGCAAATATGAACTGCTAAATACCCTTTCTCATCATCCGTATATAGAAGTCTTGTGACTTCCATCATTGTCTGGTTAAAGCTTGTAGGAGTTTTCATTCTACTCTGACTGTTCTATGAGGCTGCAGGACCCCTTACTCTGTCTGGACAGTGCTGATTGGCCCTGTGCCGATAGCATGCATCCTCCCAAAGAAAAGAAAAATAACTCTAGCAACACATACCAAACTGAGCATGTGCAGACTGACTCCAAGGTTCGGTTCTATCAGCAGATAGATTGGGGCAGTAAAGTAAGGGGGGGGGGGGGTCAGAGAAGACAGGATCAAAACATCCTTTTTACACAATGCAGAGGATTAAGCCCTTAAAAGCAGATTTCCACCCAAAAGTGGAACTTCCGCTCATTTGTCTCCTCTCCCCCTCCGGTGCCACAATTGTCTTTGACAGGTATCCTGTTGCCACTTCCGGGAGTCTGCGCCACAGCCCATGACTTCACCACGGGCTCCCTCCTCCTACTCTTGTCGCCGGGTCAGTGGGAGAGAGGAACGGGGCCTCACGCATTCGCAGTAGGGTTCCCAGCGTGAAGCCGTAAGGCTACACTGCCAGGTTCCCTCACCCGCAGTGGCAGCACCCAACAGCTGATGAAAACATCAGCTGCGGTTCCAACATCGCTGGACTCGAGGACAGGTAAGTGTAATATTATTAACCACTTGTCATCTGCCCACCGTCAAATGACGGCGGGCAGACGACTCCATTGTTCTGACATCACGTCATATGACGTGATGTCCCTTTAAAGCCGCGGGCGGGCGCGTCGCCGGCGGCGCGCGCGCGCACCCGCCGCTCTGCGGGGATCCCGTGCGAGTGCCCGGCGGCAACGATCGCCGCCGGGCACACGCGGTTGCTCAGTAACTGAGCTGGGACGTGCAGCTCTGTGTGTAAACACAGAGCTGGACGTCCCTGTCAGGGAGAGAGGAGAGCGGTTGTGTCCCTTGTACATAGGGACACAATCGGTCACCTCCCCCAGTCACCCCCCCTCCCCCTACAGTTAGAACACTCATAGGACACACATTTAACCCCTTCCCCGCCCCCTAGTGGTTAACCCCTTCACTGCCAGTCACATTTATACAGTACTCAATGCATATTTATAGCATTTTTCACTGTATAATTGTAAATGGTCCCAAAAATGTCAGAAAAGTGTCCGAAATGTCCGCCATAACGTCGCAGTCCCAATAAAAAAATCGCAGATCGCCGCCATTAATAGTAAAAAAAAAAAATGCCATAAACTATCCCCTATTTTGTAAACGCTATAAATTTTGCGCAAACCAATCGATAAACACTTATTGCATTTTTTTTTTACCAAAAATATGTAGAATACGTATCGGCCTAAACTGAGGGAAAAAATATTTTTTTTATATATTTTTTGGGTTATTTATTATAGCAAAAAGGAAAAAATATTGCATTTTTTTAAAAATTGACGCTCTATTTTTGTTTATAGCGCAAAAAATAAAAACCGCAGAGGTGATCAAATACCACCAAAAGAAAGCTCTATTTGTGGGAAAAAAAGGACGCCAATTTTGTTTGGGAGCCACGTCGCACGACCGCGCAATTGTCAGTTAAAGCGGCGCAGTGCGGGAAGCTTATATTTTGTCTGGGCAGGAAGGGGGTGTAGGTGCACAGTAGGTAAGTGGTTAAAACCCAGCAGCTGCAGTATGTGTATTATTTTTAGGCGGACCTCCACTTTAACTTAGATTAACCCCTCCAGCTGTTACAGAACTACAAGTCCCATAAGGCATTGCAAGGCTGACAGTAAGAAGCATGACTCCCACAGGCAGAGATGGGACTTGTAGTTCCACAACAGCTGGAGGGCCACCAGTTTGACACCCCTGCTTTAATGTGTAGTTATTCCTTCTCTAAAAAGAAATTTTAGTTGGTCTTTAACAGCTTAGAAACACCAGTTGGTTACTTACATTAGAAGGCCAGAAGCCTGCCAAGATCTCCTCACAGATTTCAATGACTGTGCTGTGAATTTTGAAAATGTATTTCTCTACAATGCTAATAGATACATAGAGGCTTGATGTAAAGTGCTTTTATTGGTTGTTTAGAATATGTAAATGCTTTGGTGTACATGAGTTGGGCACACGTTTCCTTTAGATTTACCAAAACCACATAGTGCAAGGGCCTGCCTGATTGCATACAAATTGAAGCTCTTAGCCACTTAAGGACCTTGTCTGTTTTTAAGAATCTGTGTTTACACGTTAAAAACAAGTTTTTTTGCTAGAAAATTACTTAGAACCCCAAACATTATAAAAAAAAGTTCTAACACCCTAGAGAATAAAATGGCGGTAATTGCAATACTTTTTGTCACACCGTATTTGCGCAGCGGTCTTACAAGTTTGAATACAAAATAAATAAAACCGTAAAGTTATCCCAATTTTTTTTTATATTGTAAAAGATAATGTTACGCCGAGTTAATCGATACCCAACATGTCACTCTTCAAAATTGCGCCCGCAGTTTTCATATGTGGGCGGGACTTATGTATGTGCTCGCTTCTGTGTGCGAGCGCGTCGGGACGGGGCATTTAAAAAAAAAAAAATCGTATTTATTTTACTTGATTTTATTTATTTTTATACAGTTTTAAAAAAAGAAATAAAAATTGGATCACTTTTATTCCTATTACAAGGAATGTAGACATCCCTTATAATAGGAAAAAGCAGGACAGGTCCTCTTAAATATGAGATCTGGGATCAAAAAGACCTCAGATCTCATATTTGGGCTAAAATGCAATAAAAAAAAATGACAAAAATAAATTGTCTCTTTAAGGCCCCATACACACGAGCGGACATATTTGTTCAAATCTGTCCGTCCGACAGATTTGAACAAATCTGTCTGCTGGGATTTTGGTTTGCTCGCGTGTACACACGAGCAAACCAAAATCCCCGCCAGCAGACGGCGTGCTGACGTGGCGGTGACGTTGACGCCGCCACGTCACCGCACCAGGAAGTAAACACTTCCGCGCACATGCGTCGGATCCATTCAGGATACGACGCATGTGCGGGAGGATATGTCCGTACTAACCAGCGGACATATCCGACGGACAGGTTTGTAGCGGACAAATTTCAAAGCATGCTTTGAAATTTGTCCGATGGACAAATCTGTCCGCTAGCCCATACACACGATCGGAGATGTCTGCTGAAACGGTCCATCGGACGGCTTTCAGCAGACAGATTCGATCGTGTGTACGAGGCCTAAGACGTATGGGCGGAAGTGACGTTTTGACACTGCTTCCTCCCTGTTATGTTATGGAGATGGGTGAGGGCCATCTTGCCCTCACTAGTATCCATGACAGGCCACGGACAGGACCCGATCGCCTCCGCCGCTGCCGACGGCTCCGGTAAGGGAGGGTGCGGGAGATCACCATTAACGTTTAAAGGACCGACGCCTGAATGGATGGATATCTCGGTTGTGGCAGCAGCTGCTGCCGTTACTGAGATATCCCTCTTCAAAAAGAGGACGTATATATACGTGCACAGGTTCTTAAGTGGCTAACGTTTGACCTCATATTATATTATTGTTTGTGTAAATCCGAAGGGGAAAATTGTATAGTGTGTATCCAGATTAATATAGATACTTACATATATCTGTTCTGTCCCATTGGACTTACAGGGACACTCAAAAAGCAGTGTAAAAATCAAAAACATTTCTTTTACCTGAAAAGTGACTTAATGCATCTCTGCTTCCATTTGCCTCAGAAACTGCTTTTCGGAACTGTTCTAATATTGCATGTAGCTCAGATGAGCGTTGTAATGTTCGATGTTCAGCAATGCGCAGGCGTTCTTTTAAAGCATGAAATTCCCGCTGATAGGCAATCAATTTCTCTGCAAAAAAAATAATAATAAATCAGCTGTGGAATATAGAGAGCCATTTAGTCATGCATAACTAAAGCCTGGAATCAAAGTTAATAAACGCAATTCTTGAAGACAAAAATGAAAAGGCCCACTCATTAGCTCAGCTCTCTTTTCCTCAGGTAAAAAAAAAATCACTGCATGTTAGTAGTGTGTACAAACAGACAAACACTGACAGGGCTGCTTAAAATGATCAGCTTTTATTCATTTGTGTAAAACCTTTATCCCAAAAGGAAAAAAAAAAATAATAAAAAAAAAAAAAAGGGAGCTGTGGTGGCTCAACGTGATTGGCACTGCGCTGACAAGCCATTCACCTCTGCAGCCAAGGGTTCGGATCCCGGTCTCGGCTTCATGTGAATTGAGTTTGGTGGTTTCAGCCCGGCTCCCGGTGGGTGTGCTATGCAAGGTACGCCTGTGCTTAGTACGCCCACCCCCCCCACAAAAACCACCACACTTGCACGCACACAAAATTGGTTTAAAACACATGCACTTTGGCCATGCGGTCTCCTAAAATAAAGAGAGGCGAAGGACCTACGGGGCTGGCTGGGTGGGCTAGGCCCCCTCACTCCCTCATAGGGGGAGTCCCTCTGCCCCATTGGGGTCCCGTTGGGCCCCAGTTGGGCTCCCAAGAGGAGCAGGTAGGGCGGGGTGAGTGGGAGGCCCCCCTTCACACCCGCCATTGCCACCAGGGGCATGGAGAAGGATGGCGATTGCCTCCGGGGGGAGGGTCTGCCTACTCCCAACTCCTGCAGTCCGGCTCCTCTCTCTCGAGTTCACGCACAAAAAATACACTTTAAAAAAAAAAAAAAAAAACTGTTGTAACTGGAGTTCGGCTCGAATTTGTTTATCAAGTTCATCTAAATCTAGTACATATAACATTAACCTCTCTCAAAATTGACAATGCTGCACTCCAAATGGGTCTCTGTTGCTCCTATATCCAGGAGACACCACAGTACAGGAAGTTTGTTATTAGCCAGTTTACCAGGTAAAAAAAAAAAAAAAAAAAAAAAAAAAAGAAGAAGAAAAAGAAAAAACAAACAAACAAACAAAATTCAAAATGTACACTTCATTCATGGCGCTGTACAACAGAGTGATGCATTGTGCTGTACAATGTCTGTCACCGCACACTTGAATTAGCCCTTAATCTGAATTTAAGGGACTGGCTCATAAGAACCCTTTTGCCGACCACAGGGCTGCTGGGCACTGGCAGGCTGCATATGATGGGCACTGGTGGGGCTGCTAGACACTGGTGAGGCTGCAAATGACAGGCACTAGTGAGGCTGCAAACGACGGGCACTGGAGAGGCTGCATTGATCTCCTGTATCATGTCTAATGGATAATTCTGACAAAAGCCAAAAGTACACGGTTTCCTGATGTAATTTTATCAGCTGTAGAATACCCGCTATAAAATATATAGAAGATTCAGATACATACATTATATATATATATATACGCACATTTACATACATCACCTTGACAGGGGTGATGGCACCTGAAACCCCAAGTTCCCTTACTACCAAAGTCTCAAAGTTATATTAAAAAAAAAAAGTGTGCAAACAGTCTACTCAAATTACGTATGAGGTTTAGGTAGACAGACAGTTAAAACATTGAGAGTTTATTACTAAATAGTGCCACTTTTGGCGCTGCCCTTCTCATTGATGCTCTTCTCTATTTATTATACAATACTGCTTAGTAGAGTTGCACGATTAATCGTTAAGAATCAAGTTCTCTACTCAAGCCAACAGCTGTCAAAAAAAACAAACAAACAAAAAAATAAAAAAACAGGCATTCTGCCAAGTTTCACAACATCACTCAGCCGCTGAGCCAACTATAAACATTGTAACGTTTTGTTCTTTAGATCAACGGAATGAACTTCGGCCTGTAAAAGAGGGAAGTTTAACCACTTAGTCACCGCCCTATAGACGAAATACGTCTATAAGGCGGTTTCTGTACTCTAACAGGACGTCCATGGACGTCCTCCGTTAGAGTCAGGTGTGCGCGCCCGACCGGGCGCGCACACGCGATCACCGGTGCCCACCGGGTCCACGGGACCCGCAGCATCGATGATCGCGGTAAGGAGCGGTTAGAACCCCAAACATTTTATATATATATTGTTGTTGCAGTTGTTGCAATATTTTCTGTCACACTGTATTTGCGCAGCAATCTTTTAAATGCAATTTTTTGGGGGAAAAAAATACACAAATGAATAAAAAATAAATAAAAACTGTACAGTTAGCCCAATTTCTTTGTAGAACGTGAAAGACGATGTTACGTCGCGAGAATCGTGAGAGAATCCTGACCTTTATTCCAAGCAAAAAAATTGTGATTCTCATTTTATCCAGAATAGTGCAGCTCTACTGCATAGCAGTAAAATCCCACTTACTTGAAACTAGGAACGCTATCTAGGGTACTAGTAAATGATCCCCATTACAAATCTAAACAACAAGACATCATTATACACTGTATTTGCTAACCAATATACTTGTTCATGATGTCAAGTTCTATTCTCATCAAGCTGTCAGCATTTAGGCCAATTCACTCTATTATGTGATATGATCGAGATTAGCAGACTTCAAGCTTTTGTCTTTGTGGTTTAGGTTATCCACACAGTAAGCACATTCAAACAAAATGAACCGTTGCATTGAAGATTTCCATGATTAGGCACATTGGTGATTAATGATTAAAATATGCAGAGCAGCATTAACTGTAGAATGTAGTTTTTCTCAATATCAATGCATATATTTCTATCCATTTATTTTTTTAGCAATATTGAGGGTTACTTAGAAACCAACCAGTCAGACATGAATATGTTGCATTTAAAGCAATCTCCAGGATAAGCAAATATTGTCTAAATAGAAGAGGCACGTGTATTCTTTTTTGCATCTTGGTGTGCTTTGTGTATTTCTTTTAGATCTGTGCAAGTATACAGTGTGAGACTGTATGCTCCTGTAATAAAGACCGGTCACTGCTGATCTCTTGACAAGTACAGGATGACTGGTCTTGTATACGCCCCCTCCTGTAGTTTTCTGCAGGTAGCCTGTAATGGGTGGAGCTCTTAGGTCCCTCCCACAGCTCAGTTCTCTGCACAGTTTTTATTGCTACCTTTACAAGGTACAAGGCATTTGGTTGGAAATATATCATTCATGGCTATAGAATCATATATTTCAATGAAGGTTTTTTGTGACTGGAGTTAAAGGGACACTAAAGGTTTGTTTTTTATTAGATCAATTGATTGCTGTAAGCTAGAGCATTTAAATACCACTTGCCTCGTTTGTCCTTTTGACCTCCAAAATACAGTAATCCAGGTTTGAAAATGCCATTTCCTGACTCTCCTCTTCTTGCTTTCCACCAGCATCTGAGCCATTTTGCATGGTGGAAAGTAGAATGTGCTCACCCCCTCCCTATGACTACAGCCCTGCGTGAAGATGCTCTCTTATCCCTCACAGGCATGGAGGCTAAGCCTAATGGGAACTGTATTTCCCATTAGGCCGTGATGTAGCAAGAATGAATGCGCACCGCAAAACAGGAAGCCAGTGAGAATAACGATTCAGGAGTGACGGAGGTGAATAAAACAGCTCGATTTCAACAGGTATCAAACTAGTTATAATGCTAAACATTACTTTTTACTTTATCTGCTACTGTCAGACTTTAATTTAAGAGGAAAATATTTTTGGCTTTACAACCCCTTTAAGCTTTAAACAGTTTTAGGGAAAATAGCTTACCTAGGGATATCAAATACAAATAATCTTGGTACTTGCATTGTGTAGCTCGCTGAAGCCCCACTTAAACACTAGAAACAATTTGCTCATTCTGTTTTGTTTTTATTTGACAAAAACAAAGAAAAGAAAAAAGGAAAAACGTCCAATACAAACATGTTCAAAAGGAAAAAATTGTCACTGGAGATTTCAGCGCTTATTAAATATTTACTCTAATTTCCTTTCCGTATTAATGCAAACTGTAATGCAATTTCCATGCTTTATGTAAGCACAGTACATTACAATTAGGCTTTATGAATGTCAGTCGGAGATGTTCCATACACATCACTGGGCCCGTAGGTCAATAGCTCTGACTGGTTTAAAGAAAAAAATAAAATGGATTGCACTGAAATGTTCAATACCTACAGTCAGACAAGCTCTGGATTTCCTGCTAAAAGTAATACAAATTCTGACAGAGCACACATACTTTGAAGGAATAGTCACCATATACTTATATAACTCCTCCAGGGAGCAAAAGGTTGGGATGTGAAGTCAGCATGACAGTAAGGCTTCTCATTGACAGTAGAAGACGACAGATCCGACTCATCCCTCAAGGCAACTAGGCTTCCAAGTGCTGCAGAGAATACCATCAACTTGCAAGGTCAACTCCGGCAAACTCGCACATTTAGGTCTTTAGGAATATATAAAAAAGGGGAAAGAAAAGAGCGGTGGGCACTGCCAGCACCCCATTTCTTGTTGGAGTATAATGACAACTAAGAAAGATTTTATATATAGAATGAAGAGGAATCCGAGAGATTCTATAATATGCACCTCATCCCAAAGGTAAATGATAAAAGGTACCAGGAGGAAAGTGGGATTATAACGATGCTGAGAACAATCTTTTGAAAACAAAACAAGTATTATGGTATATAAAAGGATTTCAGATTTTTATTAAGATAACATATACATTATACAAAAAAACAAGTATCGAAGCAGACATTGGAGTATGCGGGTCGCTGGTGTTCCCAAATTGTATAATATATATTTCGCCGTTTAGGCTTCCTCAGGGGATGAAAGATTTTATACTTTGTCCAATCAGTGTTTCCCCACAGATGAGATTGTCAGTCTATTTTTGGCAGAAACAGGCCATTGCTGTCTCATGTCTTATGGTTTGCTAAAAGCCTAGCGCACACAGACCGAAATGACGGGCAACATCAGCCAGTTAAAAAAACACCCGACATTCGGCCCGTGTGTATGGCAGCCAGTCCAACAGAAGCTGGTTGTTTGGCCGACAAACTCATGATCAGCCCTCTCAGCCAATGACCTTAGTGTTCTGGCGTGGGGGCTGTTCCCCTGTCAGAACACAATAGCTCAGCAGGGGAGATTGCTGTACTAACATCGGATCAATAGTACAGCGGCTCCAACCTAAGCTGTCGGTTACTGAGAGAGTGTGTACTAGGCTTATCCTCCCTGGCGGTATGATTATTTCAGATTTTAGGTGCTGAAAGCAGTACCATTATTTTGCATGGAAATTTGGCGTTTTACATTGTAGGCCTGTAATTCTTAGGAATAACTCACTTAAATCTGTCCGAACAAGAGTCTAGTAGACATCTTGGGTATGATAAAGTTTAAAAAACAAAATCATAAATTATAATATAATAAATAATTATAACAAATAATAATATAATTCTAATAAAAATGATTCAATAATGTAATCAAATCAAAAAATCACTGAAATTTGCTCAGTTGCAGAATTGTCGCTGTCATTACTTTTATTTTTTCATGACGAATTTCCCCACAAAATTGCTATCGCTCAATTCAAGTGATAATAATTTATTATCGCTGTTTTCTAGCTGCTCTAAAACCACTTTTGACATAAGGGGACACTTTTGGTTGCTATTGACAATCTACAGTTTGCAGGCAGAAAGAACTGTTTTTATTATACAAAAGTACATGTAGGGCACTGGCAGACCACTAGGGACAAAGGGGGTGTGTATTTTTTACATACAGTACTGTAATCTGTAAGATTACAGTATACTGTGTTTATTTACTTTTTTGAATTTGGCACCGTTCTCCGCCCCCGTGCGTCGTAACGTCACAGGAACGGAGATCGGCAGGACACAGAGACACTGTGTGAATCGAGCAAGGACCCGCTCGCTCACACAGCGGAGAGGCATCTCAGGATCCAGGAACAAAGTAAGTAACTTTGTCTCTGGCTGCTACGAGGCGAGCCCGAGTTTGGCTCAGGGATTTTGGTACAGAAATCTTACCCCGAGCCAGACTCGGGAATACCGCCAGGGGGGTTAAAAGTAAAAATATGGTCAGGTTCTTCAAGCTAAAAGATGCCATTTATTTTTCTAAAAGCAACATGCAAATCTTCTTTTATCCGTGGGGTTGATTTACTAAAGGCAAACAGACTGTTCACTTTGCAAAGTGCAGTTGCACTCTCCAAGAACAGTTGCTCCAGAGCTTAGTAAATGAGCAGAAACTTTTCTGGCTGCCATCATCCAATCATGTGCAAGCAAAATGCTGTTTTTTTTTTTTCTTTTCCTTGCATGCGATTGGATATTCTTTGCAAATTAAGCTTTACCTCATTTATGAAGTCGTGGAGCAATTGCACTTGCAGAATGCAACTGCACTTTGTAAAGTGCACAGTCTATTGCCTTTAGTAAATCAACCTGTGTGTGTTCATTTAGGTCTCATGCACGCAGGACGCGTTTCAAATTCTCCTAGAAGCCTTTCCTCCTGGCAGCAGCATTTTGGCAGCAATAAAGCCTGTTGCTGGAAAAAAAACTTCGAAACTTTAAAGCAATGTGATTTACAAGCATTTAGGCACATTTACAGGCGTCAAGCACATGTGCACTAATTCAATTGGCCAGAATAATAATTTATTCTGGGCATTAAAATTAATTATATAGGATTCATCCTACTCACTTTGACCAGTGCTTAAAGACCACTATCCTATTCACATTAAAATTAATTAGCGCTGAAGCGCTAAACTTGCCTAGTGTTAACACGCGTTTAGATGCATTTACAAGTGTCAACCTTTTTTTCTGTCAAAACTTTGTTGATCCCGGACACACTGCCAGAGGTTTTTTTTTCCTGCCTCTAAAAGCCCTTGACACTAAACACTGCTAAAAGCCTATGGGTTGATTTACAAAAGGGTTGCTCCAGAGCTTAGTAAATAAGCGGAAACTCAAGCTAATTTCATCATCCAATCACGTTCAAGCAAAATCAAACATTTTGGCACACGATTGTGTACTCTGCAAAGTGAAACTTTACCTCATTTACTAAGCTCTAGCGCAACTGCACTTGCAGAGGGCAACTGCCCTTTGCAAAGTCTATTTGCCTTTAGTAAATCAACCCCTATGTGTATAGGCCATCATGCAGGGGAGTTTAGAGGCTGGGGAAAACAAAAAAACAGACGTTTCTAAAAGAAGCTGCAAAAACATCCAGTGTGCATGAGGCCTTATTCTACACAAATATTAGCAATTTTTTTTGGACTTTCTTTGCTGGGGACTTGTAGTTGACTTGTAGTCATTTAGAAGCAGGAAACCATTTTAATAGTATTTTAATAAACTAGAACAAAGGTCCCCAAACATTTTACCAGTTTACTGTCCGTCACACTGTCGGAGGACAGGACTGGGGTCTGTAGGAGTTAAAAAAATGTCCTAACATTGGAGGTCAGTTGGAGTACAAAATGCCATTATGTTGGTGCTCAGTGATGCAGTAAAAATGCTGCATCAGTGCTCAGTAAAAAATGTCCCTGCATCAGTTGTCAATGGGAGTAATAAATGCCAGTGGTCGGTTGGAGGAATGGTCCCCCTGTGTCAGTGGTGCCCCTCTGCCTATGAATTCTCCCAGCATTGATGATCAGTGGCACATACCTGTGTGCAGGTTTAATGTTCTGCACCACTCTTCTAGATGGATTCACAGCTGGAACAATAGAGGTAACATCAGTAAGGAGATTACTTCACCCAGTGATGCCTGTGCGGAAGCCCTCTGCGTTTGAGAGCCAGGCACCTGCTGCCATTTTTTACAATGGCTCCCCCGGTCTGGTTTGCATTAACCTCCCTGGCGGTATGATTCTTTGAGCCGCCGTACACACGGCCGAGGTTCTCGCTGAAAACCAGCGAGAACCTCGCTGGAATGCACATTCCAGCGAGGACCTCGGCCGTGTGTACGGTCTCGGCGAGCTTCCCGTCGGGAAGCCCGTCGAACCGAAATAGA
Organism: Rana kukunoris; assembly: GCA_029574335.1. Taxonomy (NCBI): domain Eukaryota; kingdom Metazoa; phylum Chordata; class Amphibia; order Anura; family Ranidae; genus Rana; species Rana kukunoris. The sequence goes on from CM056050.1 coordinate 241,697,249, forward strand.
GAGCACGCTCTCTATTTCCTCGACGGCCCGCCCGGAAGAATGGCTGTTTGCCATTCCCGACGGGCGGGTCGCCGATTTCGACGGCCGGCAGGGAACCTCGACGGGCGGAACGATGTGTTCTGCCCGTCGAGATTCCCTGCCGTGTGTACACGGCCTAAGATTTTAGGTGCTGAAAGCGGTACCATTATTTGCAAGGGAATTTGGCGTTTTATACTGTAGGCTTGTAATTCTTAGGAATAACTCACTTAAATCTATCCAAACAAGAGTCTAATAGGCATCCCGGGTATGATTTTTTTTTTTTTTTTAATTAAAAAATTATAATATAATAAATAATTATAAAAAATTATAACAAATAATATAATTATAGTAAAAATTATTCAATAATATAATCAAATCAAAATCACTGAAATTTGCTCAGTTGCAGAATTTTTGCTGTCATTTTTTTTTTTTATGACGAATTTCCCCACAAATCGCTATCGCTAAATTCTGCAAGTGATTATAATTTATTATCGCTGTTTTCTAGCTGATCTAAAACCATTTTTGACATAAAGGGACACTTTTGGTTGCTATGGGCAATCTACAGTTTCCAGGCAGAAAGAACACTTTTTATTATATAAAAGAACATGCAGGGCACTGGACAGACCACTAGGGACAAGGGGGGTGTGTATTTTTTACATACAGTACTGTAATCTATAAGATTACATTGTACTGTATGTAAAGTGTTTGTTTACTTTTTTGAATTTGGCGCCGTTCTCCGCTCCCGTGCGTCGTAACGTCGCAGGGAACGGAGCTCGGCGGCACACGGGGACGCTGTGTGAATCGAGCGAGCACCCGCTCGCTCACACAGCGTGGATGCATCGCTGGATCCAGGAAGAAGGTAAGACAGCGCGCGCTGCAGGCTCTGCATGTCTACCCCGAGCGTGACTCGGGGATACCGATCTTGGCAGGAAAAAAACACCCCGAGTCACGCTCGGGAACACCGCAAGGGAGGTTAATAAACCCTGCATATGGGGTCTTAGTTTTCCAGGGGCAAATCTATGGCAGGCCGTGGACCATAGTTTGGGGACACCCGAGGTACAATGCTTTTTGAGCCAGTTGCGTTTAAAGTGTATGTAAAGCAAAAGCTGGTTTTAAGGTCTGAATAGAAAGTGGAAGGGTTGGAACCTAAGTCAGGTTTTCATTGCTCTCGTGTTTATGTGGGAGGGAGATTCACCCTATTTGACCTTGTAACTATTGTCTTCGATACGCAAAATGATGTGACATGCAAAATCGAGTTTTCATTGGGAGAGGAGGTGAGGGGAAATCTTCCAATGGGAAACCTGTTCTGGTGGTAACTACCTAAGAGGGGGAACCTCCTTGCTTCTATAGTTCGGTTTCGGTTTCGGTGACAGGAAATGAACAGAAATTTCTCCAATGGGAGACAGACAAAAAACCCGACAGGGGTCTTAATTTTCAATCCCTATCATTTCAATCCCTTCAGTGTCAAATGTCAGAGCCAATGCTATTCACTGAAATTCTTGCATTTGAAAGCTCAATAATAAGAGCAAGGCTTAGTGCCATGCCCGGAGGGGGTAATGTTTAATCTTGACTTTGGCAGAAGTCAGGTCCCCATGCAGAGCCTGTGACTCGGATTCAAGGGACCTCCACAGGGATTTATAACTACTTAAAAGGGTTTTTTCCCTTTCTTGGAGAGTTTTCACAATCGTCTGCTTCAATATAGTTCAAAAAGAATTTGTACATTTTCCAGGAGTAGGTCATAAATACTTAGCAAAAACAGAGTTTCTGGCCCAACATCTCGGCATGTGCCTGTGCCCACAAACTCCTCCCATGCTTCAGGTTGTTCCATGAAAAAAAAAAAAAAAGAGGTTCTGTCCAAAAATCTACTCCTGTGGAGAGAAGCATGTGCTTATTTTACTGCCATCTCCGAAACCAGAGGGCTGCCATAGATGGAGGTTGTGCTTTTGGAACATATCATTTCTGTCAAGAACTACAGTTTTTCTTATAAAAACAGAAGCCTGAAAGGAATCTTTTATTCGGCTTACGTCAATAGACGGCTTCATTGGAAATTCTGCAATGTTTGCATTTCCAGTATGAGAAGACACACTTTTAGAGAAACGTGTTTACAGTAGGATGCAGTAAGCTTAACTATGCTGCTCTACAGAGTATCGCGCACACACAAATCCCACAGCTGGACTTGTTAAACACCAGCTGGTATAAAGGCAGCCATTCTGCTCTCTCCCACACAAGCAAACGGCGGAAAAGTTCCGATAAGCAGTTTAAAATGAGTAGAACGGTGGCATATTTTATAAACTGCTACATTTCAAGTTCTACTTTTCAGCCCTTATTTCATAGAATTTTTTTATTAAGAAAAATTACCTTAAATAAACCATGTACAGAAAAAATATATTATAATATTATAGTAGCACACAGTATATAGTGTCGTTTGTGTGTGTGTATACATATAGAAGTGTTTTATCTTTATCAATTGACAAAATGTAAAGTAAACGGAAGAGAAATACAAATCAAAATTGGGTGTGACCACTCTTTTGCTGCGTACACACGATCGGAAATTACGACAAGAAAAGTTTGACGTGAGCTTTTGGTTGGATATTTCAACCATGTGTAGGCTCCATCTAACATTTTCGGTCGGAATCTTCGACAGCAAACATTTGAGAGCTGGTTCTCAATTTTTCAGACAAGAAAAGTTCTTGGCGGAAATTCCGATTGTCTTTATGCAATTTCAACGCGGGAAAAAAACATGCATGCTCGGAATAAATTTGACGCATGCTTAAAATCATTGAACTTAAAGTGGAGTTCCACCCGAAATACCTGTTGCTATGCGGAGGTCCGTAATCTGCCTCTTCCGTAACCGTGGTCTGTCTACTTCTGCATCCTCTTCTAGTGAATGGGGCGCGCTGGTTTCTGGGAACTGTGTGTGTGTGTAATCCCAGAGAGCAGCCACCTATTCTCAAGTCGGCGCGAGACTTGTCACTCTTACATAAAGGCCAAATTTGTGGAGTGCACAACAAATAATTGTCCTGTGGACAGATTCTCCCATCTGAGCTGTGGGTCTCTGCAGCACTTTAAGGCTGCATTCACATCTATGCGGCAAGTAACGCCGCATACGCGGCTTTACTTGCCGCGCTTCGATTCATTTTTATTTTTATTTTTTTACAAATCTCTCCATTGATGTCTATGGCCGAACGCCAATGTCGCTTGAAAAAAAGGGTCCGGGACTTTTTTTCAGGCGACAGGCATTCAGCGTTTCAGAGATGTGAACCATCTCTATAGACATCAATGGGATTTTTTTCCCCTCCAGCGGCACGAGCGTCGCGCGACAGGCGTTTTGTCGCCTAGATGTGAATGGAGCCTTAGAGTTACCATGGGCCTCGTGCCTGCTTCACTGATTAATGCTCTCCTTGCCTGGCCTGTCAGTTTAGGTGGCCTGCCATGTCTTGGTAGGTTTGCTGTTACTTCATACTCCATACTGCCATACTCTTTCCATTTTTGGATGATGGATTGAACAGTGCTTCGTGAGATGTTAAAAGTTTGGGATATTTTTTTTATATAACCTTTTTTTTTTCTCAAACAAAGGTTTTTATTGAACCAAAATAACAATACAAGAGCAGTAATATATCATCAGGAGAGTGTGGCGCAGCACACCCAAAATCAGGAAGACAAGAAAAGACATGGTAAGACTTTATATACAAATGTGCCTTTTTATATAACCTTACTCTGCTTTGAACTTCTCGACAACTATCTCTGACCTGTCTGGTGTGTTTTTGGCCTTCATGATGTGGTTTGTTCACTAGAGTTTTCTAACAAATCTCTGAGGACTTCACAGAACAGCTGTATTTATACTGAGATTAAATTACACACAGGTGGACTCCATTTACTAATTAAGTGACTTTGAAGGCAATAGGTTCCACTAGATTTTAGTTAGGGGTATGAGAGTAAAGGGAGCTGAATACAAATGCATGGCACACTTTTCAAATATTTATTTGTAAAAAAAAAAAATGAAAAACATTTTTCCATTCACGTCTAATTTCTCACTTTGTGTTGGTCTATCACATAAAATCCCCAAAAAATACAATTACGTTTTTGATTGTAACATGACAAAATGTGGACATTTTTTAAGGGGGTATAAATACCTTTTGAAGTTTTAATGACAGGTCGTTGTCCAGCTGTAGAATAAATTTGGGGCCAATTATACGCATCCCTGATGGTATGGCCTGATCAATAAATATCTGCCTGTATTTCTTAGCATACAAGATACCATTGATCCCGACCAAATTTTGCAGAAATGCAGCCTCAGACTTGCAAGGAACCTCCACCATGCTTCATTGTTGCCTGCAGACACTCATTGTACAACTCTCTAGCCCGTCGCCAAATAAACTACCCCCTGCTACAGCCAAATATTTCATAATTTGACTCATCAGTCCAGAGCACCTGCTGGCATTTTTCTACACCCTGGTTCCTATGTTGCTTCTACAGTCCTCAATGTTGCCCATTTGTTTGCGTTTCTTCAAAAGAGCTTTAACAGCACATCTTGATACCCCAGTCTGCTCTGAAATCTTTGCCCGAGAGAGACCTTGCTGATGCAGTATGGCCTCGTTCACACATGGATCCGTTCAGGTCCGTCTGTCAGTTTTTCAGGCGGACCTGAACGGGCGCTCCATGCACCCCTATGGAGCGTCGGATGTCAGCGGAGACATGTCCGCTGACATCCGACCTGATCCGATCCGCTAAAAACAAACGTATGGGGCTCACGTCCCCATCCGTCCATGCGGATCGGATCGGGAAAGATCTGATGAAAACGGACATGCTGTCCGTTTTCATCAGATCGCTCCATAGAGGACAGCGGGACTCGACAAGCTCCTCCCCGCTCAGTGAGCAGAGAGGAGCTTGTCATCCGTCGGCTCAGCAGAGATCTGCGGACTGATCTCCCGCTGAGCTGGCAGACACAGGCGGACTCCGTCGGAACGGACTGCGACGGAGTCGGCTATGTGTGAATGAAGCCTATAACTTGTGTCTTGCTGCTGTGCTCAGTCTTGTCATGGTGTCTGACATAAAACTACCTCACCACAGTAGCAGAGTTTGGCTGTTCCACACCCAGTTTCAAGCCTCCTACACAGCTGCTTCTATTTCAGTCAAAGCAAAGCAGCACTCAAAAGGGGAGTTTACGCTTCAAGTTCTCCCCCCCTCCTCTGTCACTTGGCAAGTCATTTTTTTTTTTGGGGGGGGGGGGGTTACTCCCTCAGTCTTCTGGGACATGTCACAAGTACCAGAAGAATGCAGGACCATTCACAAAGCACAGCACGGCTTGTGTATGCACAGTGGACAGCCAGCTGTGAAGCCACAGTTAAAATGCCAGCACCATTAACCCGAAGGCTAGTGAAGAACTAGCCTGGGTGAGGACGGCGCTGGATCCAAGTACATATAAGTGTCCTTTTGTTTTTTAAAGTCAGAAGCTACAGGATTTGTAACGGTTGAATTATGTTTTTTTTCCCAGTGTAAAGAACCTACTTGGTCAAATTGGTTAATCATACACCTGACTAATCTTAAACATTTCTTATTCTTTGCAAGTGTGCAAGTATAAAAGATGATGCTGGTTTGATGCCAAAAGGGTAGTCACAACAAATATTGATTTGATGTAGATTTTTCCTCGGTTTGCTCAATGTTACATTTTGTACATTAATAAAAAATAAACAATTACAATATAGGAGGCAATTCCTACTTTACAGCATTTCTTCACACCTGCCTAAAACTTTTGCACAGTAGCGAATATACAGTATATATAGAGATTTATAGATTGTATAGCTAGTAGCAGATGGTCACATTCAGCTAAACTTGTTCTGTGATACTGAAGACATTTCATTGCTTATCTAAATAGCTTCTAGTCCAGGTGAATGTGACTGACTACTACTAGCCAATAACAGTATAATAGTCGACTTCATTTATAAACACAAATCCATACACTGTAATTGAACAAAGTCCTTTTGGCAGGGTGATATTTTCTTCAAAGTCAAGAACTCATTTATACTGCATAATTTATATGACACAATGACTGATGTCACTGCAAATCACAAGTGTCAAACCCTCGTTTTCTATTTCAAGGTTTTCTGAGCATCATATAGCCCATAGCCTCAGGCTGTGCCTTTGCTTTAGCAATGTGCAGCAGAAATAGAACATTTTTAATAAAAAAAATTTATATATATATATATATATATATATATATATATATATATATATATATATATATATATATATATATATTTGCCAACTATGGTCCCATAAAGAACATTTTGGAGTTCTAATCATACCTTGCTTCAGTTTAACAAAACGAGGAAAATATATAACGTTACTAAAAAAGGAACACAATGCTACAGTGCACAAATGTAACAGGACCACACAAGTAATTCATGTTGACATGCGATCATGTTGTGTGTGCCCATAGTTACTGCTCCTTGCATCAAAGCGTAAAGAACATGGGGCATTTTTAAGCCTGGAAAAACACCATAAATGACACTTGTGTGAAAAAGGAAAATTCGCTTTTAGATGGCTCTGTGGCATATAGAATTAGGTTAACAAAACAAGTGGAATATCTACAGGCAGGTATTTGTGTATCATAAAGCGAGTTCCCCCATGAACATAATTATCCAACAGCAGTTTTAGGAACTTGCCAAGATAAATAGCACACTATTGCCAACATTTGCTGTCAAACTCAATAATATTCCTAGCATGGCTGTTTTAATACATCAACTAGCCATGTTTACCTTTTTGCTTTCTTGTAATATATATGTAAAATGCAGCATTGACTTGCTTTAATTTCTTTTAAAGTACCAATTGTTAATTCCCACAGCTCCCCTCAATACAATAAACTATGTCTCTCTCCCCCCCGCCCAACTCCCCCAGGTCCTCCCTCCTACAGCTGTGGCCTTCTACGCTGTCTAGGTTGGTAAACATTAAATGCTGCACGCTGCGTGCATCTGCACACTAATGTCCTAATGCGCCTGCACACTACTGTAATGAATAAGGTGCTGCTCCTGCAGTATGAGTATTGAAGTAAGAGTATGGCATGTTAGTAAGCCAACACACACAGACAGCGCAGAAGGCCTCACCCATCGGGGAAAGTATGTATGGACCTTCAGGGGGAGGGGGTTAGGGTTTAAATAGTTTGCTGTATTCAGAGGGTTAGGTAGGGGGGGGGGGGGGGGGGTCGTATGAGATTTACAATTAGGAAGTTATAGTGCATAGTTGGCACTCCTGACGTGTGACTATGACAGGTCCCTTATCTCTAAAAACCCACGCAGCACCTCAAAACTACGGCTATTGGGGTGAAGTGGTGGAGGGGTTCAGAGCCCACGGCACACATCATATTAACCTCCCTGGCGGTATGATTCTTTCAGATTTTAGGTGCTGAATGCGGTACCATTATTTGCAAGGGAATTTGGCGTTTTATACTGTAGGCTTGTAATTCTTAGGAATAACTCACTGAAATCTATCCAAACAAGAGTCTAATAGGCATCCCGGGTATGATTTTTTTTTTTTTCTTATTAAAAATTATAATATAATAAATAATTATAAAAAATTATAACAACTAATAATATAATTATAGTAAAAATTATTCAATAATGTAATCAAATCAAAATCACTAAAATTTGCTCAGTTGCAGAATTTTTGCGGTCATTATTTTTTTTTTTTTTATGACGAATTTCCCCACAAATCGCTATCGCTAAATTCTGCAAGTGATTCTGATTTATTATCGCTGTTTTTTAGCTGCTCTAAAACAATTTTTGCCATAAAGGGACACTTTTGGTTGCTATGGGCAATCTACAGTTTGCAGGGAGAAAGAACAGTTTTTATTATATAAAAGGACATGTAGTGTACAGGGCAGACCACTAGGGACATGGGGGGTGTGTATTTTTTACATACAGTACTGTAATCTATAAGATTACAGTGTACTGTATGTATAGTGTTTGTTTACATTTTTGAATTTGGCGCCGTTCCCCCCCCTACGTCGCGACGCTCGCAGGGAAGGGAATCGGCGGTACACACAGCATCAGGCGGACATCCGGCCGCCGAGTACTGCGGAGATTCATCGCTGGATCGCAGAGAAAAGGTAAGAAAACTTTTTTTCTGCATCCAGCAAGGCAAGTCTGTGTGTGGCACGGGGTTACCGATCTTAGCTTAAAAATCTCACCCTGTGCCACACACGGGAAGACCGCCAGGGAGGTTAATAAGTTCTGTCCCTTGTGCAGATTTTTATTTTTTTATTGTTTGACTAAACAGCCTTTAACATGGAAAATGTATACAGTTGGAAAAATAATTATTTGATCCCTTGCAAGTTTTGTAAGTTTGCCCACTTACAAAAGAAATGAAGGGTCTATAATAATGTGTCAAAAGTGTATTTTAACCACTTAAGACCCGGACCAAAATGCAGGCAAAGGACCTTGCCCCTTTTTGCGATTCGGCACTGCGTCGCTTTAACTGACAATTGCGCGGTCGTGCGACGTGGCTCCCAAACAAAATTGGCGTCCTTTTTTCCCCACAAATAGAGCTTTCTTTTGGTGGTATTTGATCACCTCTGCGGTTTTTATTTTTTGCGCTATAAACAAAAATAGAGCGACAATTTTAAAAAAAATTCAATATTTTTTAATTTTTGCTATAATAAAAATCCCCCAAAAATATATAAAAAACATTTTTTTTCCTCAGTTTAGGCCGATACGTATTCTTCTACCTATTTTTGGTAAAAAAAAAATCACAATAAGCATTTATCGGTTGGTTTTCGCCAAATTTATAGCGTTTACAAAATAAGGGATAGTTTTATTGCATTTTTATTATTATTTTTTTTTTTACTACTAATAGCGGCGATCAGCGATTTTTTTCGTGACTGCGACATTATGGCGGACACTTCGGACAATTTTGACACATTTTTGGGACAATTGTCATTTTCACAGAAAAAAATGCATTTAAATTTGCATTGTTTACTGTGGAAATGACAGTTGCAGTTTGGGAGTTAACCACAGGTGGCGCTGTAGGGGATGTGTGGCTATGTGTGTTGTTTACTACTGTAGGGGGGTGTGGCTGTAGGTGTGACGTCATCGATCGCGTCCCCCTATCACAGGGATGACGCGATCGATGCTGCAGCCACAGAGAAGCACGGGGAAGCCGTGTGTACACACGGCTCTCCCCGTTCTTCCGCTCCAGGGACGGATCGCCGCACTGCAGCGGCGATCGGGTCCGCGAATCCCGCGGTCCCGGTCCTGGAGCTTCGGACCGGGTCGCGGGAGCGCGCCCGCGGGCGCGCGCCCGCGACCCACGGCTGGGTACTAAAATCAACGTATATATACGTTGATGTGCCCAGCCGTGCCATTCTGCCGACGTAAATGTGCAGTAGGCGGTCCTTAAGTGGTTAAATAATAGAAACAGAATATCAACCAAAAATCCAGAAAAAAAAACACAGGATATAAATTTTACATTATACATCGATTTGTATTTCAGTGAGTAAAATAAGTATTTGAACCCCAAGCAAAACATGACTTCGTACTTGGTGGAGAAACCCTTGTTGGCAAGCGCAGAGGTAAGATGTGTTTTGTAGTTGGTGACCAGGTTTGCACACGTCTCAGGAGTGATTTTGGTCCTCTCTTTTTTACAGATCTTCTCTAAATCCTTAAGGTTCTTGGCGGTTGCTTGGCAACCTCGAAGTTTCAGCTCCCTCCATACATTTTATATAGGATTAAGATCTGGAGACTGGCTAGGCCACTCCATGACCTTAATGTGCTTCTTCTTGAGCCACTCCTTTGTTGCCTTGGCAGTATGTTTTGGGTCATTGTTATGCTAGAAGAACCATCCATGACCCACCTTCAGTGTTCTGGCTGAGGGAAAATGTTCTCATGCAGGATTTTACAAAACATGACACCGTCCATTGGCTCTTGAAATGCGGCAAAGTCAGTCTGTACCTATAGCAGAGAAACCACCCTAAAGCATGTTTCCACCTCTGTGCTTAAAAGGTAAGGATGGCATTCTTAGTGTCATAGTAAGGCCGCGTACACACGATCAAATTTGTTCGCTGAAACTGGTCCGATGGACCGTTTCAGCAGACAAATCCGACTGTGTGTATGGGCTAGCGGACATGTCTGATCGCCGGACAAATTTTAAAGCATGCTTTAAAAAAATTCCGCCGGAGACATGTCCGTCGGATATGTCCGCTGGTTAGTACACTAACCAGCGGACATATCTGCCCGCACAAGCGTCGAATGGATGTGATGCATGCGTGGAAGTTTTTTACTTCCTGGTGCGGTGACGTGGTGGCGTCAACGTCACCGCGCAGTCTGCCGGCGGTGATTTTGATCCGATGGTGTGTACACGCCGTCGGATGAAAATCCGGAGGAGACATGTCCGCTGGAAACGGTCCGTCGGACAGTTTCAGAGGACATGTCCCTCCGTGTGTACGCGGCCTCAGACTTTTTCTTCCTCCAAAACACGACGAGTTGAGTTTATGCCAAAGAGCTACATTTTGGTCTAATCTGACCACTTTCTTTCAATCCTTCTCCAAATCATTTAGATGCTAATTGGCAGACTTCAGACAGGCCCGTACATGTGCCTTCTAGAGGAGGGGGACCTTGCAGGTGCTGCAGAATTTCAATCCATGGCGGTGTATTGTGTTAAGAATGGTTTGTTTGGTGACTGTTGTCCCAACTGCCTTGCGATAAAATCACAAGCTCCCCGTGCGTAGTTCTGGGCCGATACTTTACTTATCATGATAAACCTTACCCCGTGAGGCAAAATCTTGCATGGAGCTCCAGACCAAGTTTGTTTTGTATTTCTTCCATTCGTGAAAAATCGCTCCAACAGTTGTCTCCTCACCTAGCTTCTTGCTGATGGTTTTGTAGCCCATTCCAATCTTATCCCTGATGTCCTTTGACAGCTCTTTGGTCTTACTTATGATGGGGAGATTTGAATGGAAGAGAGATTCTGCGGACAGGTGTCTTTTATAAACAAAGGAAAATTTATTATCAAATACTTACCGTAATTTTCCTTTCCTGATAGGCTCCATGGCAGCATACGTGTGGGTAGGCTCCGCCTCCATGACTACCCATTAGGACCCCTCCCTATAAATTTCAGCTGTGGGCTCTCAGCCGTGTTCCGTAACTAGCCGACTCCAAGCATTGGGAGGGACTCCTGCTGCCATGGAGCCTATCAGGAAAGGAAAATTACGGTAAGTATTTGATAATAAATTTTCCTTTTTCCTGACTGGCTCCATGGCAGCATACGTGTGGGAAATAACTAGCCAAAAAACACACCGGGTGGGCAAAATGCTGAGGCAAGAAAATTGTATTTAACACTGTCGACTGACAGCACTTGTAAACCACAATTTAGAGAAGATAAAGCAGCCGGCTTAACACAATAGTGAGAAACAAAGTATTGATTGACGACCACAAAGCCGTTCTACATATAACATCAGGTGCGACATGATGTGAGGCTGCCCAGGAAGTTGAAATGCTTCGAGTTGAGTGTGCAGACACTGCCTCTGGAGGAGCCATGCCCTTGGCTTTGTATGCCCTCTGGATGGTCTGAACTATCCATGCTGCAATGGATCTGATTGAAGCCCGTTTCCCTTTGTTCTTTACATGAAGAATGAAAAGAAAGTCTGTTTTCCTAAAAGATTCTGTCGTTTCCAGATATTGACATAATGTGTGACCTACATCAAGGGGATGAACAGTTTGATCTTCAGACAATCCAAAAAGTGGGCAGCACAATTTCATGATTTTCATGGAAAATGGATGTAACTTTAGGATTTGAGCCCAGCATAGGAATTAATACTGCTCTATCTGGAAAGAAGGTCAAGAATGGTTCCTTTGAACCAGATTTCTGATGTCAGAGACTCTTTTAGCTGAAGTGACCGCTACTAAAAAGGCAGTTTTGAGAGTAAGATCTTTAGCTGATGGTGGTTTATCCGGATCAGAGCTGATCGTGGTAAGATAGTCCAGGACAAGAGGTAGATCCCATTTAGGGAACCTCGGCATTCTCCGGGGTCTAAGCCGGATGGCGCCCTTGAAGAACTGGCAGACCAAAGGATGATTGGCCCAAGAGATTCCAGAAAAATGCAGAGATGGCTGAGATTTGTACTCAGAGAGAACTGACTGCTAACAGTAAGTCCAAACCCGTTTGTAAAAAAAAACTGAGTAAGTCTTGGACCTCTGGGGAACTGCAAGGTTTTTCCTCAGGAAGACATGTGATCTGTAAATTTTTACCAGATACACTCAGACTTTGTTGGTACTATTTCTTCTAGTGTTAAGAAGAGTTGAAATGGCTTCTTCTGGACATTCTAACGCTTTAAGCCTTCCCCTCTCAAGCACCACACCCTGAGATGCAGATGAGCTGGACATGGGTGCAACATTGAGCCCTGAAAGAGGAGATCCGGTCTGAGGGGGAAGAGGGATCGAGTCCCGGTAACTGAGAAGCGTTAGTAGTGAAAACCATGGCCTGTTGGGCCAAAATGGGATCACTGCCAGGATTTCTGCATCCTCTGATCTGAGACGGCAAAGAAATTGAAGGATCACAGGCACTGGTGGAAAGGCATATGCTTTGCTGAATTTCCATCGATCTGTGAGAGCATCTATCCCATAGGCTTGGGGATCTCGGAACCTAGCATAGTACTTTGTCAACTTGTGGTTGCATGGGGATGCAAACAGATCCACCTCTGGGGACACTCCCAGAGTCAGAAGCCAATTGAACACTTCTATGTGTAGAGACCATTCGGTGTTGTTTAATTGGACACGTGATAGAAAGTCTGCTTGAACCTTCTGGACCCCCGGAATGTACACTGCCGAGATGTTGGCTAGGTTCTTCTAAACCCAATTCATGATTGGAGTGAGGACCAGCTGTGGGTTGCACCCTGCTACCTTATGTAAGCAACAGCAGTTGTGTTGTCCAGTCTGGGCATCACAGAGGAGTCTGACAATAGATGACGAAAGGACTTGAGTGCCTGGAAGGCAGCTCGCAGCTCCAGAATATTGGAAACAGTTCCTTGTGAAGGTATGTTCCACCTGCCTTGGGCTATTTCTGTCAAGCAATGAGCGCCCCAGCCCTGATTGCTGGCATCTGAGGTTATTGTAATCCAAATGATAGGACGGATCGAATGACAGTTGCGGAGATTCTTCCCCTGAAGCCACCACAGAAGAGATTCTATCATGAGTTGAGTGAGCATGATGCATTGACTCTTTCAGGGAGAGTCCCATTGCTGGAGAAACCCTTTTTGGAATGGGCGAGTGCGCCACTGAGCCCACTTCACCATAGGAATGGTGGCTGCCTTGGTGTCAATTACCTTCAAACATTGAAGAGCAGATAGGTGAGGAGCAGCGAGTGTTTTGCGGATCCTGTCCCCAACTATAGTAACCTTTTCTTTGGGCAATGAAATGGTGCCTTCTACTGTGTTGAAGAGGGTACCTAGAAACACCAAAGATTGTGTTGGAACAAGATGACTTTACCAAATTCAATAGCCATTCGAATTCTTGGGGAGTGGCAACTACTATGTCCCTGTGTTCCAGGAGTTAACATCTGTCTTGAGGTAGAAGTAAGAGATCGTCCAGTAAAGAAGACAAACTCCCTTGACTTGGAGGAGAGCCACCCGGCTAACAGAACTTGGGAGAACACCTGAGGTGACGTCGTGAGACCAAATGGTAGGCAGGTGAACTGTAAGTGTCGATTGCCTACCGCAAAGCGCAGATACATTTGATAGTCTGCCTGCCACTGGAACGTGGAAGTATGAGTCTTACAGGTCCATTGACACTAACCAATCTCCTGGATGGACTGACTGCTGGATTGTCAATAGTGACTCCATTTTGAATTTCTTTCCGAATAATCGGTTGAGATGAGAAAAGTCTATTACTGGTCTCCAGGTACTGTTCTTTTTCTGTACCATAAACAAAGGGGAGTACATGTCTTTCGCCTCGTTCGCCTTCTGGAACAGTAATGGCTGCGCCTTGAGTTACTAAAGAGCTTGCATAAGCCAATAGGATTTGTTTCTTTTCTTCTGTTCATACAAGATTTGTAGGCTTCAATCTGAACCTGGGGTTGCTGTTGAAGACCCAGGTGTGGCCTGAAGAGACCGTCTTGACGGTCCAAAAATCTCAAATTGAGGCCACCCAATTTTAGAGAGACTTTTCAGTAGACTCCTGATTACTAGAAGGAGTACTCTTAGTTTGCTTCTAGAAAGAAGACTGTCTGGATTTCCAGGGCCTTGAAGATTCATGACCAGGCCTGTACCTGCGTGCTTCCCTTGCACGGTCTGTATTTTGTGCTCTGAAAAAAGAAGTGCGTTTTTGATTTTGTAAACGCCTATCCTGAAGGAGGAACCCCGACTTACCACCTGTGGCTAGGGAAATGGCACTATCGAGTTTATTGCCAAAGAGAGAAGAGCCCTTAAAGGGAATGAGGCACCAAGCTTGCTTTGAAGCTGGATCCGCCGACCAGGGATGAAGCCATACGGCACAACAGGCAGTGACTGCTGACAACATTACTTGAGCCACTAGGTGAATAACATTAATAGAGGCCTCCCCAAGAAAGGCCGATGCTAGACTGATTTGCTAGATAGGAGAGCTCTTGGCCATTTCTTCAGAGATACTTCTGAGGGAATCATTCACATTGTCTGACCATGCCTCTCAGGCTTTTGAGATGGCTGCTAAAGCCAGAAATGGTTTACAGACTGATCCTGCTGTCAGGTAGATTCTCTCCAGGTCTGAATCAATCCGTCTCTCTAGAGGATCTTTAAAAGAGTCGATATCACCCAGGGTGAAGGGTTACGTATCGCACCAAACGCATCAAAGCTGCATCAACTAATGGAGCAGAGTCAAGATGTTTCACGTCTTCCTCTTAAAAGGATATAATTTTGCAATTTTTGAATGCATAGAGCTTTTTTTTATCAGGTTTCCCGACTTTTTTTTTTTTTTTTTTTTAAAAGACGGGGATACTCGCGCGCATGCGCGAACCAAGCCTCGCTGTCATTCCCGGGTCCGTCTGATCGTAGAACGCAGACGGGAGTCCCGGAAGTAAGAGGGAGCGGCGGCTGGAACGCACAGGAACCAGACGCTCACTGAGCATGCAATCATGAAAAACACAGCATATGGAAAAACAGAGAAACAAACAACAAACATAAACACTGCTGCCATGAAGGCGATACTGCTTACCACCACCTACGATCGATTCGGCCAGGGACACCGCATCCATACACACCGGGCTTTCAGCAGATAATGGCCACCTGCACATTGCTAGGTATTCAAGCCTGTGCGCGCTCGTCTCTCCAGTGGAAGACATAATCCAGCTCTTCAGCGCTACTCTGCAATACACTCCATACCCTGCTTAACAGTCAAGGCTTATCGGAGGGATGAGACACCATCATTATCATCATCATCGGCCGATCTTGATCGTAGGAACAATCGTCTTCAGGTAGGAGAACCAAACACATGGTCCTACGGAGGAGGACAAAAAAGGAACACGGCTGAGAGCCCACAGCTGAAATTTATAGGGAGGGGTCCTAATGGGTAGTCATGGAGGCGGAGCCTACCCACACGTATGCTGCCATGGAGCCAGTCAGGAAATAACGTTTTGTCGTTAGAAGCACCATCTTAAATTGACAGGAAAAATTTGTGTACCACATAAGCACTAGCCAGTCTGTGGGAGCCAGAATTTTTGTTGGTTGGTAGGGGATCAAATACTTATTTTACTCACCGAACTGCAACTCAGTTTATAACAATTGTATCATGTGTTTTTTTTCTGGATTTTTGGTTGAAATTCTGTCTCTGTCATTTAAAATACACCCATGATAAAAATTATAGACCCTTCATTTCTTTGTAAGTGGGTTACTTACAAAATCTGCAGGGGATCAAATAATTATTTTCCCCCACTGTATCCGAGGGTAGGTTCACTTTCACTAGTATGTGCAAAATGCAATTGAACTTTATCTTATATGCTGGCCACGCACAGCAATTCTGAAGCAATTTCAGCCACATTCAATCTGTAAAACACCAAACTGATCAAGTCGATCCTCCATCATAATTATATTGCAGGGATGTTACTAAGATGCCTTAAAGCGGATGGCCCACTATAAAAAAAATATTAAAAGCCAGCAGCAACAAATACTGCAGCTGCTGACTTTTAATATTAGGACACTTACCTGTCCTGGAGTCCAGCGGCGTCCGCAGCAGAGGATGAGCGATCGCTCGTCACCCTGCTGCTCCCCCCTCCATCCACGGTGAGGGAACCAGGAAGTGAAGCGCTGCGGCTTCACTGCCCGGTTCCCTACGGCGCATGCGCGAGTCGCGCTGCGCCCGGCGATTGGCTCCCGCTGTGTGCTGGGAGCTGAGAGTTCCCAGCACACAACGGGGGGGCGACGGGATGTCGCCAAAAAAACCCGTCTTTTGCCCGAGACTGCGGGCCGGAAGTGGTTGCAGATACTTGTCTTTAGACCGGTATCTGCACCCCCCTCCCCCTGAAAGGTGTCAATTGTGACACCGGAGGGGGGGGGAGGGTTCCGATCAGCGGATCTTCACTTTAGGGTGGAGATCCGCTTTAATCTATTTGATTGTATTTGTGATAAAGACAGTTGAATGTGATTGAAATTGTTAGAAAATCGGCCATCACTACAATAAACCGAAAGATGATTGATAAGATTAACTATTCTCTTAATCCTTTTTTTAAGATGTACAAATGCTTCTGTTTTCTTGCCTGTTTTATCGACCACATAGGAAATGTACCAGAGGCCTTTAAATGCCAATAACAGGCATGTCATAACTAACATATACGCAGTAATATATATATATATATATATATATATATATATATATATATATACACACACACATACATACATACATACATACACACACACATATACATACACACATATATACATACACACATTATATATATATATATATATATATATATATATATATATATATATTTTCATACACACACACACACACACACACACTCTGAGCAAAATTATAAATGCAACACTTTTGTGTTTGCCCCTATTTATCGTGAGCTGAACGCAGAGATCTATGGCTTTTTCTATGTACACAAAATGCCTATTTCTATCAAATATTGTTCACAAATCTGTAAATCTGTGTTAGTGAGCACTTACCTTTGCCGAGATAATCCATTAACCTCACAAGTGTGGCATATCAAGATGTTAATTAGACAGCATGATTATTGCACAGGTGTGCCTTAGGCTGGCCACAATAAAAGGCCACTTTAAATGTGCAGTTTTACTGTATTGGGGGGGGGGGGGGGATCTGGGGGGTTGGAAAAACAGTCAGTAACTGCTATGACCACCATTTACCTCTCACGCAGTGCAGCACATCATCTTTCGCATAGAGTTAATCCGGTTGTTGATTGTGGCCTGTAGAATGTTGGTCCATTCCTCTTCAATGGCTGTGCGAAGTGGTGATGCACAAGAAAGCCCGCAAACAGTTTGCTGAAGACAAGTAGACTAAGGACATGGATTACTGGAACCATGTCCTGTGGTCTGATGAGACCAAGATAAACGTATTAGGTTCAGATGATATCAAGAGTGTGCATCGGCAACCAGATGAGCAGTACAAAAACAAGCGTGTCTTGCCTAAAGTCAAGCATAGTGGTGGTAGTGTCATGGTCTGGGGCTGTATGAGTGCTGCCGTCACTGGGGAGCTACAGTTCATTGAGGGAACAATGAATGCCAACATATGACATATTGAAGCAGAGCATGATCCCCTCCCTTTAGAGACTGGGCCGCAGGGCAGTATTCCAACATGATAACAACCCCAAACACACCTCCAGGATGACCACTTTCATGCTAAAGAAGCTGAGGGTAAAGGTGATGGACTGGCCAAGCATGTTTCCAGACCTAAACCCTATTGAGCATTTTTGGGGCATCCTCATAACGGAAGGTGGGGGAGCGCAAGGTCTCTAACATCCACCAGATCCATGATGTCGGATAGAAGAGAGGACTTCAGTGGCAACCGGTAACGCTCTAGTGAACTCCATGCCCAAGAGGGTTAAGGCAATGCTGGAAAATAATGTTTTAATTTAAACAATAATTATGTTTTGGAATCAAATCAAACCAGCCTGTGTTTTCTTAACTGTAGTGTGGCTGCAGGGATGTCCAAGGCCTGGCTGTGCTTTCCGTTGCAGGTGGGGTGCCTGAATCAATAGGCTAGCTGAACAGAAGTCCTGGTAGAACAGCTCCCATATATGTATTTGTATTTGCCTAAAGATCAGCCTTGATATTGTAGCTTGAGAAGTAAATTTTCTCATGACTGCTGCAAGCACGTTTACACTGAGCAGTCAAGCATACAAAGCGAAAACAGCATCACCTGGTCCCAACATTCTCCTGTTTACCAGACATGCATGAAAAAGGGTCTAGCAGCCCAGATGGGGCACAAGCAAAATAATTAATCAGAGAATTTCATAAATAAATAAATGCTTATGTACTACAGCTAAAAAAAAATCTGTCTGGCAGGGCCATGCTCCCAGAACGAGGAAGACTCTCCTGCATGTAGCATTTTCTTCTCTTAAGCCTCGTACACATGACCGATTTTCCCAGCAGGAAAACTGCCAGGAGAGCATTTGGCCTGGGAATCCCGGCCATGTGTATGCTCCCTAGCAGTTTTCTTGTCAGGAAAACAGCCGGTAATCCTGACGGGAAAATAGAGAACCTGCACTTGTCGTGTTTCCTGCCAAGAAAACCGGTTGTCTGTATGCTAACCTGCAGGGTAGAAAAACCGTGCATGCTCAACAACACTTTGGCGCAGGAGTGGTAGCATGTCTGGGGTGTAGCAAGATGGGGGCGACGGAATCGAATGTGACGAGACATCAGCTTGTCGTAGTCGATGACGTCACCGCGTTCTTGCCATTCAAAGGACTGGAGGGTTTTTGTGTGGCCGTTTGTATACACGTTTTTTCAGGGCAAGCCTGCCAGGAATCCAACGTTTTTTTCCCCCCCGACGGGATTCCCGGTCGTGTGTACAGGGCTTTAGCATCTGTCAGCAATTTTTGAAACATGCCAGTGAATTCCATTGTCAAAAAAATGTAACAGGAACTGTTACAAAGCTGAACGCCCAGACAGATCGAGGAGCTAGCAATATGTCTGGCAGAAGGGCCCAGATCACAAGACTGGCCAAGCAAATTTACAAACCATTTGGCAGGCAAGACGGCTCACACATATGGATGGTGTATTTAGCCATTTCGACTTCAAATGCTGCACTTGGATTCATCATCAGTATGAAATGCAATGATCATACCAGCCTACAGGTATGAGAAAAAAAAAATGTTGCGAGCCATTGTCAGTACAACTATCATTAACCTTTTTTACTGCTGCTGCTACCATAACTATTTTGTCAAGACAGGCAAAGTCTGAAAACACACAACAGACGCCATATGCTGGTTTCAAAATAGCAGTTAAATGTTTTTCTCTATGTAGTAACAGTGTGATTTGAGTGGATGTAAAGTTGTTTATCCGATGGGACGATATCCGATGGGACTGATTTTTGTTTAATCAGTACAGTTGTCCTTCAAAAATACAACACATTACATAACTTCTGGATTTTGTCGTACAAGAATTAGCATACTAGCATGCAAAAAAAAAAAAAAAAAAACAGACGATCATTCGTCCAATAATCTCATCGTGTGTATCAGGCATTAGTGCCTGTGTAAATGAGGTGGAGGTAAAGGAGGGAGAATTAAACCTTAAAGAGGCAGTAAACTCCCCTTGTTTGTTTGTACCTATAGGTAATAATAATATAATAAGGCTAACCAATAGGTACTGTAAATATCTCCTAAATTTGCACCTTTTAGGAGATATTTACTGTATACACCATCGATGATATCATCAGTGCATGCACTTCGAAGGAACGGCCAGCTGTGCCGTGACCGGCGGTTCCTGCGTGCATGCGCAGGAGCGACATCATCGCAGCTCCGCCACTCATAGCGCCAGAGCCCGCGATCCCAGAAGAAAAACCGGCAAAGATGTCAGGCATCTCATCGGTATGTGGGCACCACTGGAGGGCTTTGATTCTAAGCGAAGTATTTCATAATTCAATGCCAACTATCTCATCATGCCTTTAATGCCAACTATCTCATCATGCCTTTAATGCATACAAGCTCATCATGCCTGTCTTACAGGCTTTTTTTTTATTGGGGTTTATTACAACCTCTTTAACTTGGAAAGAACAAGAGGCCCAGTGTACACAGTCTGAAAGCTAAAGTGGAGATTATAGGAGGCAAATAAAAAAAACAGATTGGGGGTCGATTTAAAGGCAGATAGACTGAAATCTGCAAGGGCAGTTGCGCCAGAGCTTGGTAAATGAGATGCAACTTCACTGCAGAATACCCAATAACATGTAAGGAAAGTAAAATAAATAATAATGAAAAAAAAATTCATTTTCTTCTTTCAGATGATTCAATGATAGAAGTCAGCAGAGCTTCCTCTAATGTCCTAAGCTCTGGGGCAACTGGCATCAAAAGGCATCACTTGCAACTAGAAGATGAGAGGTTTGACCTGTACCTGACCTGTCTTCCACGTTACGTAGTTTCAGTAAACTCAAGAGACTGCATTCCCAAAAGCACAAAATATAATTCCCATAGCCAGAAAGTAATGCTTTGAGGATCAGAAAGGATTATTCCAGACATCACGTTTTTTAGTATTTCTTTACATAAACTAGAGAGCATAGGTTCAGGGGGTGCAACGTCATTGTTATTTAGTGGTTAGGTAGAGATACAAGTCTTATTTCCGTATATATAACAATAACAATGTGTTTGTTAAAAAAAAAAATGTATAAAAGATTATACCTGATAAATCTGCAAGAATTCTGTAAAAGGATAGTTCGATTTATGAAGAAAATGTCAAATAATAACCATGATAAAAAGGGGCAATACTAGTTTTTATTAATACACCTTTCTTACTACATGGAAAATGCCATTGTAGTGGCATTGGAGTGAGATGGCATTTCACATAAGCAGTTGACCATCTGTGCCCATATTTTGTCATCTGTTATAAGTCGCATTAAACCCAAAAGCAAACAATTATTATATTGCAGCTTACCAATTCTTAGATGTCATGGCTGTATTTGTTTTCTTTTTTAGATTTACTTTCTTCTATTTTCACCTTTGGGTCTGGCTCGCAAGTCTGTTTTTCAAAAGAACAAGCCTTCCAGCAGGATGTATCAGTTGCATAAATGAGACAAACTATTTAAAAGGATAAATTAACCTTTCTGCAAGATCCTGGCGGTGCACTCATGATCTGTTGATCGCAGGTGCAATGATTTAAAAGGATGGACATGCATTTTTTTTCTACCTGCAAGATTATGTGCATTTATTTTATATATTTATATATATTATATATAAAATAAATGCACATAATCTTGCAGGTAGAAAAAAAAAAAAATGCATTTTTTTCTACCTGCAAGATTATGTGCATATAATAATAAAAAATTAAATGCCCATAATCCTGCAGGTAAAAAAAAAAAAAAATATATATATATATTTTTTTTTTTACATATGCATCCTTTAACCACTTAAGACCCAGACCTTTAGGCAGCTAAAGGACCTGGCCAGTTTTTGCGATTCGGCACTGTGTCGCTTTAACCGACAATTGCACGGTCGTGCGACGTGGCTCCCAAACAAAATTGGCGTCCTTTTTTTCCCACAAATAGAGCTTTCTTTTGGTGGTATTTGATCACCTCTGTGGCTGTTATTTTTTGCGCTATAAACAAAAATAAAGCAACAATTTTGAAAAAAAAATGCAATATTTTTTACTATAATAAATATCCCCCAAAAATATATAAACATTTTTTTCCTCAGTTCAGGCCGATACGTATTCTACCTATTTTTGGTGCAAAAAAAAAAAAACGCAATAAGTGTTTATCGATTGGTTTGCGCAAAATTTATAGCGTTTACAAAATAGGGGATAGTTTTATTGCATTTTTATAAAAAAAAATGTTTTACTACTAATGGCAGCGATCTGTTTTCGTGACTGCGACATTATGGCAGACACTTCGGACAATTTTGACACATTTTTGGGACCATTGTAATTTTCACAGCAAAAAATGCATTACAAATGCATTGTTTACTGTGAAAAATACAATTGCAGTTTGGGAGTTAACCACAAGGGTGCGCTGAAGGGGTTAAGTGTGACCTCATTTGTGTTTCTAACTGTAGGGGGGTGTGGCTGTAAATGTGACATCATTGATGGTGTGTTTCCCTATATAAGGGAACACACCATCAATGACGGGCGCCACAGTGAAGAACAGGGAAGCTGCGTTTCAACACAGCTCTCCCCGTTCTTCAGCTCCGGGGACCGATCGCGGGACTCCAGCGATGATCGGGTCCGCGGGTCCCGTAGCCACGGAGCTTCGGACCGCCCGTGACCCACAGCTGGGCACTTAAAGAGGACGTACCTGTACGTACTTGTGCCCAGCCGTGCCATTCTGCTGAAATATGTGTGCAGGAGGCGGTCCTTAAAGGGGTGTTCCAGCCAAAATTGTGTTTATTAAAAGTCAGTAGCTACAAAAAGTGTAGCTGCTGGCTTTTAATAAACACTCACTTACCTGCTCCTGCGTTCCAGCGACGCGCCTATCGGGGATCCGCTCCTCTCCCCCCCTCCCCAGCCGGCGTCTCCATCTCGACTGTGGGCACCCAGCCGTGACAGCCTTCAGCTTCACGGCCGGGCACCCACTGCGCATGCGCGCGCGGTGCGGCTCGCCGCTGATTGGAGAGGCGATCGCATGGGACCCGACATGTCCCATGTGATCGCCTACAGGGAGGGGCTGGTGTAGGCGATTAAGGCTTAATCGCCTAACCAGCCCCTCGGCGGAAGCAGGAAGTGGGACAGGAAGTCCCACTCCTACTGAAGCCCCCACTCCCCCCCCAAAAAAAATTACATGCCAAATGTGGCATGTAAGGGGGTGAGGAGTGGATTAAAAAAAAGTCATTTTTTAGGGTGGAACTCCTCTTTAAGTGGTTAAATCATTGCACCCGCGATCAGCAGATCATGGGTGCACCGCCAGGATCCTCCAGACTCGCAGTCAGCTGGTTGTCCATATCTCCGATACAGCCAGACAGCTACTGAACTGCAGAATCAATGAAGTGCAAGAGCACTCACCAGTGCCCTTACATTTCATTGAGAAATACAAGATGTCTGCCGGAGGACAGCGGTACTTGCAGCTCACTTATTTGGAGGATCATGTGAATGAATGACGCATCTGTGTGAGAGAAGCCTTGCACTACCGCCCCGTTTTCAAAAAGTTACGGAAAGAAGGTCCCGCTCACTGTCACAGCGTGGAAAACGTTGGCGGCTGGAGATGGGTATATAGCAGCATTTTACATGTTACACATAGGTTTAACATGTTACATGTTCCTAAAGGTGAACGTATCCTTTAACACTAGCCGGGGTGCTTCACATTATAAGCTTTTATTTATTTGTCCCAAAAGCAAAAAAATACGGTTGCTGTAACTGCTTATAAAGTATTATTGGAATTTGGCTTTGATTTGTTAGTGTATCCATATCTTCAAGTACATCTAACACTCCCCTCCCCCTAGATTGACAATGTTGTTGTCCAAAAGGTGCCTCCTGTGCTCCTTAATCCAGATTGGGGGCACTCTAATACAGGAGGTGTGTTACTGGCTAGATCACCGGGTGAAAAAAAAGCCTAAAAAAGAAACCTAATGCAGCCACCATATCCAATGATTGGTAAGCTGTAATATACTACACTTTTTGGTTTTGGGTCTATCACCGCTTTAAGTATTTAATCACAATTTATGATGGAGACCATTGCTTTGCTAAAATCTTGTTAAGCCAATGTCCTGCAAAGTGAAAACAAGCACGGCCCAGCCAACAGTAAAAAAATGAAATAACAAATGAATAGATTTCGGAGACTAGCATGTCCCCTGAGCCTTTCCCTTCTTGGTACGTGATAGATTAAGCAGGGTATAATGAAAGCAGCTATAGACTCATCAATATGGATGGAGACCTAATTATGTTACAGCTGAGTCACACTGCTTAACATTTCCACCTCTTCCCATTTCCAATAAAACTACACCCAATACGGTCAAGTCAACATGTACAAATAATAGAAGCTCCTCAATCAATGTAAAACCAACACAGATGGTCCATAGAGGAAGGGCCAAGTGTTCAATACAACCAAAATCCAGCTAATCTCTTTCAGGTTTCAGGCCTACCTCCCATATCTGGTGCTTATATCTGTATACCCGACTGCTGGTGCTTTCATAGACTGGAGATAAATGGTATCCTGATGAGCGCGCAGCATCCCTATTTGCAAATGCATGCAACCAAGACCTTTTTTTAAGTGGAACTTAAGTCAGAAAATTAAAGTGGATGTAAACCCAAAACATTTTTTTTTTGATGTCACAATGTAGAGTATACGATTTCCTATCATCTGTGCCCAGTCTTGCCACACAGAGTTAATCCAGTGCTGAGTAATCCTCTTTTAAAGTTCAGTGCAAATTAACAGAATTCCAGATAAAAACTTGCCAAATTATAAAGTCTGTTTCTCTGTTATTGCTTTCAGTAACAGGTTATTTACAAATCTAGCTTGGACATGTTTATCATAACAAGAGGTGATCCAAAG
This sequence comes from Rana kukunoris, assembly GCA_029574335.1. Taxonomy (NCBI): domain Eukaryota; kingdom Metazoa; phylum Chordata; class Amphibia; order Anura; family Ranidae; genus Rana; species Rana kukunoris. The sequence goes on from CM056050.1 coordinate 241,721,878, forward strand.
TTCATTGTATATTACTAGGATGCGTTATGATGTTATATCACCTCATCTTATGATAAACAAAACATAACATATGATAAACATGTCCTAGCTAGATATGTAAATAACCTGTCACTCAAAGCAAGAAGAGAGAAAACTGACTTTTTATCTAGGCAGGGTTTTATCTGGAAGACTGTTCATTTTCACTGAACATAAATAAGGATTGCTCAGAGCTGGATTAATGCTGTGTGGCAAGACTGGGCACAGATGATAGGAAATATTATACTCTACATTGTGACATCATTGTGGGTTTACATCCACTTTAAGTCCAGTTAGATCACATCAGGCTGGCCCCTTTTGCAGGTACAGTGGAACCTCGGATTGTAAGGAACGCGGTCAACAAGCGTTTCGCAATACGAGCACTGTATTTCCTAAAATCCTAACTTGGTTTGCGAGTGTTGTCTTGCAAAACAAGCAGGATTCAGACCAAAGCGGTGTGCAGTGCCGCATTTGGCCTGAGGTGGGAGGACGCCGGAGCCGAATGGTGCCACTTGGCAACGGCCGGATTGGCAGAGGACAGTATGGCTGACCTCGGCAAACCTCGGAAAGGCTCGTGAATGGAGTCTTTCTAAGGCTTGCCAAGGTCAGCTGAACTGTCCTTGGGCCTTTTCCCGCCGTTTCCGAGGCTCTCTGACCCCCCTCCCACACCTCTGGCCGCATGCCGTATTGCAGGTCATTGAAGTCAATGCGGAACAAATTATTTTCATTTCCATTGACTTTAATGGGAAAACTCGCTTTGATATGCGAGTACTTTGGATTACAAGTATTCTCCTGGAACAGATTATGCTCTTAATCCAAGGTTTCACTGTTTAACTGTATAACGTAAGACATTTAAAACTATACTGTTTAAAATCCAGTAGTACACCGTTTCATCCTGCTCTGCACATGCTCGGTTGCCCTCGACTAGTAGGCACTGTCGAATTTGTAGAGGCTGATCTGCCGACAGCCTTAGGGCCAGTTCACACCAGATGCAGTTACATGCAGTTCCGTTTTTTTCTGCACCAATACAGTCAGTTCCGGTCAGTTTCTGCACCGGGAACTGACTGCACTGGTGTGAACTAGAGCCATTGGAATACGTGTGCATGCATTTTTAGTGCAGAAAAAAAGCACACGGAACTGAACGGAACTGCGTCTGGTGTGAACTACTACTTAAAGCAGAATTAAACCCTCCCATCCTTTACAGCCAAGGAAACTGCTTCTGTTTGAACTGCAACTGCCATGGTGCTTCACCATTGATCAGTTATGACACCAGCCATTTGATGGTTTGACAGTTTGGTTGAGGACAAAAGATTCCAGAAATGTAAGAAAAAAAAATGTAAACTGGTAAATTGGTTTAGTTCCACTTTATGATTTACTGCTGTTCAGGGGCTCTGGGCTTCATCAAAATGGCAGCCTCCCTCAAGAAGAAATAGGATCAATGCTGGAGGCAATCTACAGCACGCACTTATTTTGGTAGAAAAAATATTAATGTGGAATGGATGTTGCTGAATAGAAACTTTGCATCTCCCTAGGACAGGCATGTCCAAAGTCCGGCCCGCGGGCCAAATGCGGCCCCCCTGTTGATTTAATATGGCCCCCCTGGGGATTTGGAGATATATATTGTTTGTGGCCCCCAGGGCCACAAAAGATATATACTGTATTTATCAGCACTGCCTTGGAGGGGGCAGGACGAGCACTGCCAGATTACATGAAGAGAATCTCCTGTTTACTCAGCAGCATCTGTATTGGAAGTCCCGTCTCCTGGGATGCCATTGGACGACTGTTCTGTCTATCAAAGGAGGCGGGACTTTGTATTAAAGAGGCCAGCGAGTAAACAAGAGATTCTCCTGTTTGTAATCTGTTGGCACTCCCTCTGCCCTCCAAGGCTGCAGATGGACATCAATCAGGCTGCACTGATGGCAATGGTAAGGCTGCGTTTATGGCACATGTGAGGCTGCATTCATGGCAATGGTAAGTCCATGCGTGTTATACGCTGATAAATACGGTATATCCAAAAAACGCGCCCAAGCTCATCCTTGGTTCTGAGCAGCGCTCTGGGATTTGTTGGGGCCACAAAATAAATATATACAGTATATTCAAATATCACGCCTGAGCTCATCTCTTCACCACACACAGTCACAAAGGCAAGAGAATTCTTGTTGGGCGTTGTGTATTGGAGGAACACATTTAGACCAAATTTTAATGGTTCAAAAGAATGTCGGGCAAAATAGTCGGCCCTCACGCATGTTTACTTCATCAAATCTGGCCCTCTTTGAAAAAAGTTTGGACACCCCTGCCCTAGGAGGTCAAGGTGCAATGCTAGGGCAGTAGATAGAGTATCCCCCCCACTCCCTGATTATTTTCTACCCTACCTTTCTTTCTTCCTTTTTCCATTTCTCCTTTTTCTTCTCTTTTTGACACCACCCTTCCGTTACCATTCTTTCCTACCTTACTTTAAGTATTAAAAATGTAAAAGGAGAATGATAGTACATCCTCAATACATGGTATGCTGGCAACTAACAGTAGATCCAGGTGCTTGGTAAAAGAATGTACTGTCACATCCAGACCTGGGCCAAGGCTAAAAATTTAGGAGACATGCCCGCTGACATCCGACCCGATCCAATAAAAACAGAAGTATGGGGATACGTCCCCATCCATCCATGGCGGATCGGGTAAGATCTGATGAAAAACAGACATGCTGTCCGTTTTCATCAGATCGCTCCATAGGAGACAACGGCGCCTGACAAGCCCCTCCCCGCTCAGTAAGCAGAGAGGAGCTTGTCATCCGTCGGCTCAGCGGAGATCTGCAGACAGATTTCCCGCTGAGCTGGTGGGAGCAGGCGGACAGAGTCCGCCTAGTGTGAAAGGAGCCTTATGTAAAAAAACGTTATTCTGACGTTTGTCCACTGCCCACCATTTCGTTCTGCAACTTTGTAATTGTGACCATCTGTTTTTATTGGTATTCATGATCATAATGTATTAGTTCCACTGCAGGTTAACCAGCCTGCCAACATATTCTTGATATATTACTGTATATCTAAATCCTATTCTGTAACATATTCCATTGCTCAATTCACAAAAAATGCATTGTGGTATATGTACAATGATGAGAAGGGCGTCTGTTCTGCATTCTGTACACATCAATCTGTAGCTATTTCTGTATGTTTGAATGCTTCTTTTGTACTCTATGCTAGCTGGACTATGAGTAGTGGCCTGTATTGTACTTAAGGAATCATATAGAGAACCATTTCTCTTTTCACTGCCCAATATCATACACGCTATTAATATACATAACAGCCATCAATATTCTTTATGTCTGAGAACAAAGATGTTACGCACTGTATATAGCTTTCATTAGTCATCATCATTCATTATTTTCATACTAACAGTCTGGTTAAGCCTCCATGGTAGACCCAGGACCAGGGGCGGACTGACAACTCATGGGGCCCCCGGGCAATAGAAGATTATGGGGCCCCCAGGCTTATGGATGGCCACCACGCCAGGAGGCAGTGCAGAGGCGGGGCAGCTAAAATCTCTGGATTTTCGTATCAAAAGCATGTCGGTTTCGGACATATCAGGGACAGATGTAAAAAAAACCACAGATTTTGACATACTGTCCCTGGTTTTAATGAGCCTGGTAACCCGGATAGGGCCCCTAGTAGCATGGGGCCCTCGGGCAGTGCCCTAGTTCCTCAATGGTCAGTCCGCCCCTGCCCAGGACCTTTTATTGCACCCTATTTCTGCCTAGGTATCTTGTAACTATGCAATCAATTGGAAGACAGCTAGCCTAATAAATATAAAATACAAACAATGCCTTATTTTGTCCACTAAGCTTACAGTGAAATGAAAAACAAGTTTTCACTGTCAACAAAATTTGAATATACTTTTTCAAAACGTAGTGCTCCTTTAGGCCCAACTCCCTTAGGATTAATACGATTCTAAAGGCTGAAAGTTTTTTACCTTTATGCATTCTACCTAAGCTCCCTTCAAATCCAGCGATGTGCACGAGAGCATCGGCTCTTGGGGACTCTCCCTCCTCATTGGCTGAAACACCGGATGGAGACATTGGTTCCCATTGTTGTTAATAACAACCAGATAGCCAATGAGAAGAGCGAGGGGGTGGAGCCATGCCGCAGCTCTGTATCTGAACGGACACGCAGAGCACCTGCTTGGGTTCCACCATTGAAACCTGCTTGATCTGGGGGCACTCGACGGGAGGGAGGGGGACTGGCACTGGCGGTGACCCAAGAAGAGGAGGATCAGGGCTGCTCTGTGCAAAACCACTACACAGAGCAGGCAAGTATGACATATTTGATTTTGTTTTTTTTATTGCCTTTAAAGCCTCACCCATCCCACTAGACTCTTTGAGTGTCATTACAGAGCTAGTGTAAAGGAGTTATGGTTTTGTAGACATTTTATGTCACTTAGGCCTATGTTACACTAGTTATGCCATTGCTGCCAACATTGGCATTTGATAGCTGAACGTTTAATGACAGTATGAGGGGTTTTAAGAGAATCATACGCAAAAGTAAAAGTCCTTCCTACATACTAGATATCCTAATGCCGATGACAACGCACCAACAATGGAATCACTATACAGGGTTCAAAAGAGTAAGACATCGCTTCCTTGCAACATGCATGCTGCAGCAATTAGATAATCAGAGCAGCAATACGACAGTCATCTGGTTTGCAATGGGGGTGTAATGCCATATTCTGCTCCCTATCGCAGAATGTTATGGTAGTCACGTGGCCGCCAACTGCGCATGCGCGATGCTTTCAAACCGCATGTGCAATGCGTTCCAATAGATTTATGACAGTACACACCGGTGAAGCCGGCATTCAGGGCTATGTGGAATTTGGGAAAAGTGGCCTCCTGGCTCGCTCGCTCGCTCGGCCTCCTGGCTCTTTTTTTAACATCCTCCAATCCACAGGGATGTTAAGGAATGAGCCTGGATGCCGACCGAGGTTTCACTGGTGTGTACGGTCGTAAATCCATTGGAACGCATCGCACCTGCGGTTGGAACACATCGCGCATGCGCAGTCGGCCGCCACGTGACTTCCGTAGCATTCTGCGATAGGGAGCCGAATATGACAACTCAGGGGCAACACATGGAAGCAACGAAGTATTGTTTCTGCAGTTTTTAGCCATTCTGTGACTGTCAATGACAACAGGATACAATATTTGACATCAGCCACAAGATGGCTGCCATCACCTTTATTGGTCCAAAATTGTCTTATGTGCCAGTGTTTGATATAATTTCACTTGGTTAATGGGGCCTGACTTTTCCTGACTTGGGCCAAGTGATTGGACAATAGAATGACAGCTGGCGGGGCTTTGCCACGAAGTCAGGTACCAGTAACGAGGTGAAACCAAACAAGAACGGGGCATAGAAGATACATTTCTCAGTATTAAAGCAAAAGCAGGAATCAAGTGGGGTCTTCTATTAGGCAAATGATATATTCCAAAACTAGAGCTCAGGTTCACTTTAGCAGAAAGACCACCTGCACTTTCAGGAGACTGTATTTTTCATTTTTTAAAGTGTGTCTCAAACAATCTGTTTTCTTAGCATACAAGTTAAAGGGGGTTGTAAAGGTTCATTTTTTATTTTCTAAATAGGTTCCTTTAAGCTAGTGCATTGTTGGTTCACTTACCTTTTCCTTCGATTTCCCTTCTAAATGTTTTTTCTGTGTCTGAATTTCTCACTTCCTGTTCCTCCTCAGTAAGGTGTTCTGGCTGACTAACCCCCGCTCGGATGATGGTGGCAAATTTACCGAGGAGGAACAGGAAGTGAGAAATTCAGACAAAGAAAAAAAACATTTAGAAGGGAAATGGAAGGAAAAGGTAAGTGAACCAACAATGCACTAGCTTAAAGGAACCTATTTAGAAAAAAAAAAAAAAAAACGAACCTTTACAACCCCTTTAAATAATTACCATCTGCCACAGAAAGACACATGGTAAGCATTATATAATAGTACAATTTTAAATTTCTAGCGCCATAGAGACATAGCTATTATTATAATGGACCTACCTTTCCCATTTTGCCAGGCTGTGTACCAGGACAGGCTGAGGAAAGAAGTGATGAACACTAATGCGGTGGCCACAGTTCCATTTCGGAGCCTCATTTCATTGCACCATCACACTGGTTCTGTAGCGCCTACATTAACATTAAAGAACTTAAATATCCAAGTCTGTTTATGCACAGCTGGGAATACATCAACGGTCCTGCCTCATCTGGCGCCGGGAAAGACGTTCGGCTCTTCTGTTTATGCACAACATAATGATGTTCTTTCACATCTCCTGACCAGTCCTGGCACCTTCACCTTAATTCTCCTCTGTGGCTTTACGTTCCTCCCTATCAAAAGACAAACACAGAAAATATGAAATCTTCAGTAAAATAACGCCTACAGAACTAAACTCTGAAAAAAGACTGAGATCACACGGATACATTAAAAGAATTCTATACAAATGGAATATTATTATAAGGGTTTTGTCTTGGAAGTGAAACAAAAGTACAATTTGATTAAAGGAAGAACATAAAGGTTACTTGGCAGCACAGAAGCACTTCAGCTCTCTTAGGGCCTAATATGATAAGCTTTGATGGCTAAATGAAGTGTGATTTTGATACCAGATGCTTCTGAGATCATTCCGAAGTCATTGCAGGTACAGTCTTCAATAGGGGTGCAACGGATCAAAAAAACTCACAGTTCGGATCGTTCCTCGGATCAGGAGTTACGGATCGAATCATTTTTCGGATCAGCAAAAAAAAAAAAAAAAATCTCCCCCACTGTAATATCCACATCTCTCTCCCCCGTAGTACAGGCAGACAGTGACCCCCCCATAGTACAGGCAGACAGTGACCCCCCCATAGTACAGGCAGACAGTGACCCCCCCATAGTACAGGCAGACAGTGACCCCCCCATAGTACAGGCAGACAGTGACCCCCCCATAGTACAGGCAGACAGTGACCCCCCCCATAGTACAGGCAGACAGTGACCCCCCCATAGTACAGGCAGACAGTGACCCCCCCATAGTACAGGCAGACAGTGACCCCCCCATAGTACAGGCAGACAGTGACCCCCCCATAGTACAGGCAGACAGTGACCCCCCGTAGTACAGGCAGACAGTGACCCCCCGTAGTACAGGCAGACAGTGACCCCCCCCGTAGTACTGGCACAGTGACCCCCCCCCGTAGTACTGGCACAGTGACCCCCCCCCGTAGTACTGGCACAGTGACCCCCCCCGTAGTACTGGCACAGTGACCCCCCCCGTAGTACTGGCACAGTGACCCCCCCCGTAGTACTGGCACAGTGACCCCCCCCGTAGTACTGGCACAGTGACCCCCCCCGTAGTACTGGCACAGTGACCCCCCCCCCCGTAGTACTGGCACAGTGACCCCCCCCCGTAGTACTGGCACAGTGACCCCCCCCCCGTAGTACTGGCACAGTGACCCCCCCCCCGTAGTACTGGCACAGTGACCCCCCCCGTAGTACAGGCACAGTGACCCCCCCCGTAGTACAGGCACAGTGACCCCCCCCGTAGTACAGGCACAGTGACCCCCCCCGTAGTACAGGCACAGTGACCCCCCCCCCGTTGTACAGCACAGTCACCCCCCCCCCCGTAGTACTTGCACAGTGACCCTATTAGCGGCGTGTGTGTGTGCCTCGAGCGCAGGCTCCTCCTCTGTGGGTGTAAACAGAGGAGGGCCGCCGCCGGGTGTACCAAGATGTCCGCAGCCTTTCCTAATGCTATGACCGCAGTGGCGATCCACGGATCGCATAGCGTGCCGATCCGAAGGGGGTGACCCGTTCAGATCACAGATGATCGGCAATGATCCGTTGCACCCCTAGTCTTCAATCTGAGTTGGAATTTCCATGGACAACAAAAGCCCATTGGTACTGGCCCTAAAAGGCAATCCAGTGAAAAACTTCTCTCTACAATAGTGATCTTCAAACTACAGCCCGAGGGCCAGATGTGGCCCTTTTGCATGCCCATAAATGGCCCTCTGGGCACTATTCCTCCCACTGACACCAACAACAGGGCATAATTCCTGTCACCGATACCAACAATAGGGCACTATTCCTCCCAGTGACACAATTATGGGTCACCTCTTCTTCCACTGACACCAATGAGGTGGCACAATTCCCCCCATATTGACACCAATGATGGGGCTTTATTTCTCACACCGACACCAATGGAAAGGCACTATTTTTCCCATTGATGCTAAGGCATTGTCTACTCTCAATAGCCACAGTCCAGCCCCTCAAAGTCTGAAGGACGGTAAACTGGCCCTTTGTTTAGAAAATTTGGAGAACCCTTCTCTACAACATGCCCTAGGCTCGGTCTGGCTCCCTTATGATAAGACTCACTTCTCCAAGATCTCATATGTTTCTAAACCAGCCTCTCGCAAAAAGGGTTACTCCAGAGGTTGCTAGGAGGTCACTGAGCAGTGATTGATTCGTCTTCTGCTTGATGGTGCCCACATAGGCACCAACACCACTCAGCAGAGCCACTGGAATGGAACCAGTGGAGATTCTCCTACAGTTTCATAGGTAAGCAACCACTCACACAAATAATCAAGTTCACTGTCTGTAAGGGGAAGATTCTTTCCTCAAAATGTAATCCTTTACTGGCCCCCACCGACATGGGCATTTTTTTTTTACGAACAACCAGTATGACAGGGCATTCTTTCCACTGAAAACCAGTGCAAGAAAACCATTTTCTCACTGACCACTGCTGTTGAGTAGCATAAGACCAGCTTAAGAATATATCTTTCCCGCCAGCATTCTATTCAAGGATTTTTAAATCTGGGCCAGCAAATTAACCGGCTCAACCGGTTCATGCATTTCAGCATGGTAATGAACTGAGTTCCTCTTAGTAGTGTAGCGCAACTCTGCAGAACAATATATAAAACACATTAGGCTCAATGTACATGGGACGTTGTTAAACCTCTCCTGAACGATTTAACTCGACAGCTAGAAACCAGCATCCAAATGTCCATTTAGCCATATTTAAATGCCGCGTTTTAAGGCGTTTTTTTTTTTTTTTTTTTTTTAATGAAAAACTACTTAAAAAACGAAACGCTGCAAAACGCGAGTTACCGCGTTTAGCAACAGTTAAAAGCAGTTAAAAGGTTTTTGGCAATTTTAAAAAGCCTCTGAACCCATTTTTTCCGTTCCAAAAAAGGCTTCTAAAAACTCAACTGCCTAGAAATGACCCTGTGTACATGTACTGATAAGATAACAGGGGAGAGTTCAGGGGCAGCTGAAAAAAATGCCCAACTGCTCCTAAACGCCCATTTACCAGCAGCAGTGTACACGAGGCATTACAAACAAAAAGTATTTTCTCCTTAAACCATTTGGGTGTGCAGATCATATTTGTGACTGGTTACTTTTATTAAAATTATACTAGATCTTTGAAAGCTGTATTCACCAGAAAAGTACCAATACTTTTTTCTGTTAGGCCGCATTCACACCTTTGCGTAGGCGATTTGCGGCGAGAAAAAATAGGTGTTTTGTACGGCGATTTGCGGCGACAAAACGCATCGTATTTAACCGCGTTTTTTTTACAGTTATTGTCGGCTATGCCGAACGCCGAAGCCGCCCGATACGGGCGTCGAAAAAGGGTCCGGGACTTGTTTGAAAGTCGTCGTTCGGCGTTCTATCGACGTACAGCGTTCTGCGTTAGGAGATGTGAACAGTCCCCATAGAGAACAATGCAATTTCGACCCTCCGGCGTATTGTAGCGTCGCGCTTCAGGCGTAAAAACGCCTAGGTGTGAATGGAGCCTTAATCTTGCTGTGTTATAGGTCAATGATAATTAAATACTGTATGCATATCAAATAATTTGTGGCATAAAAGGTGACTTTTACTAAAATGCAACAAGCATGTGTATCATTGTGCCTAGTCAAAAATCTGATTTCATTTCAGCCTATGCTGGGCAGACTAGTGAAGATTGGATTATAATGGGACGATATGGCTGGCACAACAGTGCCCTTTACACACATTTCTACATAAATCTAAAAAAAAAATTCTAAAGGTTTTCCTTTTTTTGTAGGATGGTGTGAATTAAAATAAGGAAGTTAACTGCTACAAGAGTTTTAAGTTAAATAACCCAATTGGCAATTCAACATAACAAAAACTTTAACATTAATTCTCAATATATTGGATACTAAACAGAATATAGGATTGGGAGAAATTATTTTTAAGAGGCTATGCTGAGCTTTCTAGTAAGAGAGAAACTCTCAAATTTCCCAGGAAATAGTACAGTCAAGTATTAATAGTAATGCCTAAAATAGCTATGTATAAATGTAGGACTAGAGGTCACACTTGGAAATGTCCTTTGCACATAATTTGTCATGAAAATATCCCAATGCTCTCAAAACAATCTAAATATATAACTGGTGATTTTTATATATATATATATATATATATATATATATATATATATATATATATATATATATATATATACATACATATACACACATATACATACACACACACACACACACAGATACACATATAGATATACTGACCATTATTTATTTATGCTCGGACAAAATGACGTCCCCCACGACCCAACTAAACATTCCAATTAAAAAAAAAGTATGTAAAGACCTTAACACATCCCACACAGCCACAGTCTAGACAAGATTTTTCTTCTGTTCGTTTGATCATTGTGATTATAAAAACAGTGCGTTCTGAAGCTCCAGCAATAGAGCTGTAAAAATGCCAGACATTAAAAAACGCTCAAAAATGCGCAAAAAACGCTGCCGCGGCGTTTTTAAAGCTCCAGCTTTTTTCTAAAATAAACATGGACAGGCGTTTTTAAGCTGTAAAATAGCTCAGAAAAGTGGCTGTAAAAACGCTAGTGGAAATGAGCCCTTAGGTGTCACAACTCTGCTGCTAAAGCTGGCCATAAGCTAGTAAAATTTTGTTAAAAATGTTTTGTTTTAGGAATATATATATATATATATATATATATATATATATATATATATATATATATATATATATATATATATATATATATATATATATATATATATTTGATTTTTTAATCATTAGTGGGGTCAAATCGACATTGGTTTGCAACTGCAGTAACAAGAAAATTTGAACAGGCAAGATGGAACAATTTTCTTCAACAAACAAGTTTCCAACTGTGAATGTGGTTTTCATTTGGGAAAGACCATTTAATGCAAAATCAAACATTAAAAGCAAACACAATTGTGAAGTACCTTTGAACGACATTCATTGAATGTACTGAGACTTTCCATACGAATGTTCGTTCAAACACTTGTTCAAAAATCTTCTAGTATATGGCAAGCTTAACTCATGTGCACTCAGTTCAATTGCATGAATCCTGAAGGCTTGTCCTGCCAGCCCCCAGGACACATAAAAAGGATATTATGAAAAAACTGCCTTAAAGTGAAACTTCAGTAATTTTTTCAACTTTCCATCTATTAAATCTTCTGCCCTTGTGGTTTTAACTTTGAATAGTAAAAAAAAAACCCCCCCAAAAAAAACCTTAGTTAGACTTACCGGTAACGGTATTTCTATGAGTCTTTCAGGACAGCACTTGGAGAGAGCGCAGCTCCACCCACTTCCCAGGAAACACTGCAGTCATTGCTTTAACTTCCGCCCACCTCCACCTTGGCCTCAGTTGTACACAAGCACCTCCGGCCATACTGAAATGAGATAAGCAGAACATAACAACCAAACATGTTAGTACAACACTATATATATATATATATACCAGAAGAGAGAAGGGTGGGTTATCGGTGCTGTCCTGAAAGACTCATAGAAATACCGTTACCGGTAAGTCTAACTAAGGTTTTCTCACCTCGTCTTTCAGGACAGCCCTTGGAGATGATAACCGAGTACTTACTCTAGGGTGGGACCACCGCTTGCAGGACCTTCCTGCCAAAAGACTGCTCTGCCGCTGAGAGCAGATCCATCCTGTAGTGGCGAGTAAAAGTGGAAAAACTCGACCACGTAGCTGCCTTGCAGATAAGCTCTGGCAAAGCTCCAGCCCGTTCTGCCCAGGAAGTTGCCACTGCCCTTGTAGAATGGGCCACCACCCTTGGGGGAGGTTCTATATCCCTAGCTTTATAGGCCTCGTGGATAGCCATACGGAGCCATCTGGCTAGCGTGCTTTTGGAAGCACCGTACCCCCTACGTGCACCCGAGAACAACACAAACAGAGAATTGGACCTCCTAAACTCCCTAGTGACTTCCAGGTAGTGCATAATGCACCTTCTGACATCTAAGGTATGAAACTCTTCTTCCCTTGCACCGGAAGGAGCCGGACAAAAGGTAGGTAACACTATTTCTTGTGTCCTATGGAAGGCCGACACCACCTTAGGAAGGAACCCAGGATCTGTCCTCAACACGACCCTATCTGGGAAGATGGTCAAGAAGGGTTCCACAATAGAAAGAGCCTGTAGCTCACTAATTCTCCTAGCCGAAGTGACAGCTATTAAAAGGACCGATTTCAGGGTCCAAAATTTTAAAGATGCTTCTAACAGTGGTTCGAAAGGTCTTTTTGTCAGACCCCCCAAAACCACAGATAAGTCCCACTTGGGAAAAAACTTAAAAGGGGAAGGCCTAGCCCTGGCCAATGCCTTAAAAAATCTAATGACATAGGGATCTAGGGATAACCGTCTCTCTAGAAATACTGACAGCTCGGCAACCTGCGCTTTCAAGGTGCTGGCTGCCAGACCCTTGTCCATCCCGTCCTGTAAAAACTCCAGGACCGAAAAATTATTCATGGGGGAACAGTTTTTTGAACTGCACCAGGAATTAAAGACCCTCCAGGTCTTGAAATAAATCGCCCTGGTAACTTCCTTTCTGCTACTAAGTAGCGTATCCACTAGACGTTTAGATAAACCCTTTCTACTTAAGATTAACTCTTCAGTAACCAGGCCGCCAGGTTGAGCCGATCCATGTTGGGATGGAGCAGAGGACCCTGGTATAGCAAGTCCTTTCTGACTGGAAGTAGCTGGTGAGGTTCTATTGCCAGCTTCAGCAGGGTTGAAAACCAAGGCCTTTTGGGCCAGTATGGGGCTATCAGGATGAGAGTCGTCTTTTCTACCTGAAGTTTCCGCAGAACTAACGGAACCATTTGTACTGGGGGGAAGCATAGCACAAACGGAAGGGCCAATGCTGAACTAGCGCATCTAGACCTTCCGCTTGATCCAGTCTGTTGAGGGAAAAGAAAGCCGGAACCTTGGCGTTGGCCTGGGACGTGAACAGGTCTATCTGAGGGGTTCCCCACCTGTCTATTATTTTCTGGAACACCTCTGAATTTAGACTCCACTAGGATTCTAGAACCCTCCTCCTGCTTAAGAAGTCTGCCAGGTGGTTCAAATTGCCCTTTAGGTGTACTACAGACAGAGATGCCAAGTTTGTCTCTGCCCAGCAAAGAATGTGTAGGGCCAGGTTCAGGAGAACCCTGCTCCTCGTGCCCCCTTGCCTTGAGACGTAGGCTATCGCTGTAGCATTGTCCGACAGTATCTGGACATGCTGACCCTGTACTGTCTCCTGGAAGGCCCACAGCCCCAGGCAAACGGCTTTGAGTTCCCTCCAATTGGAGGATCTCTTGGACTCTTCCCTGGACCAGGACCCCTGGGCCAACTGGCCCCTGAGGTGAGCACCCCACCCCCAGGAGCTGGCATCCGTAGTTAGGACCATTGTAGCGGGGAAGGACCATACCAGACCCTGACTCAAATTTGCGTGAGCCCTCCACCACCAAAGTTTCCTTTTTAATGAAACTGGGACCCTGATCTCCTTTTCTAGGGGTTCTCCATGAGTCCAATTCTGTAGAATCGCCTGCTGGAGACTCCTTGAATGCAGGCGGGCCCACTGAACCGCAGGAATGGAGGATGTGAGTAGTCCCAGGGTGGACATAGCTGTACGAACTGATACTGACAGATTCTTCTGCACTGCCTTCACTGCTGCCTGAACCTTGATTATTTTCTCCTCTGGTAGAAATAACTTCTCCTGGATGGAGTCTATGTTGTACCCCAAAAAGACTATGACCTGAGAGGGGATTTGACTTCTCTCTGTTTAGAATCCAACCTAGACCTTCCAAATGGGCCTGATTCCTCCACAGGTCTTTGAGAAGCTGACCTTCCGTCTTAGCGAACAACAGGAGGTCGTCCAAGTATGGAATTACCGAAACTCCTTCCAGCCTGAGAGGTGCCAAGGCCTCTGCCACCACCTTCGAAAAGATCCTCGGAGAGGAGGAGAGGCCGAACGGCAGGGCCCTGAACTGAAAGTGTCTGACCTCGCTTCCTGTCCTGATCGCTAGACGCAGGAAGCGCTGAGAAGAGGCTCTTATCGGGACGTGAAGATAAGCATCCCTTAGGTCTATCGGGCCAGAAAGCAACCCGCTGGAAGAAGCTTTCTGACCGAGTAGATGGTATCCATCCGGAACCTCTTGTACTTGATTGACCGATTCAGGAATTTTAAGTTCAGAATCAAACAAAATTTTCCTGATGGCTTTTTTACTAAAAATACATGGGAGTAGCACCCCGTCCCCTGCTCTTGTTGGGGTACCAGGGTGATCACCCTCTGCTGGAGAAATTCCTCTAACAGCGACAACATTGCCCTGGATTTCTCCTGATCCCTGGGCAGCTGAGTCGCGTAGAAACGCGACGGTGGTTTCTCTGAGAACTCCAGCGCGTAGCCCTCTGAAATCACCCTGAGGATGTACGCACTGGAAGTCGTCTCTGCCCACTGTGGAAGGAACGCCTGAAGTCGTCCTCCCACAGCCGTGCGACCGTCACTGGGGTTTAGCGGGCTGGTTGGGGGAGCGAAACAACACCCCAGGCCTCCCTCTACCCCTCTGAGGCCGCCAGGACCTTCCACCCTGACCTTTTTGCGTCTCTTTAGGATCTTGGGGCTGGAAAAAAGGTCTAACATTTTTCCTGGTCCGCGGTACTACCTTTTTTAAGGGAAAGGCTTTATTCCTATCTGCCGTCCTATCTAGAACGGCGCCAAATACTAGATCTCCATCAAATGGCAGGCCACATAACTTAGCCTTCGAGGCCGTGTCCCCAGTCCAGGTTTTGACCCAGAGAGCCCTCCTGGCCGAATTCACTAGGGCCGAGGAACGGGCGGATATTCTCACTGACTCGGCTGAGGCATCCGCCATGTAGCCTACTGCTTTCAGAAGAATCGGGAAGGACTCTAGCAACTCTCTGCGCGAGGTCACGGACTCAATGTGACCCTTCAGCTGTTCCAACCAATGCTCAAGGTTCCTGGCCACTACCGTGGATGCCATAGCCGGTTTGAGGTTGGCCAAGGAGGAATCCCAAGCCTTTTTTAAAAGCGCATCTGCTCTTTTATCCAGGGGATCCTTTAAGGTGCCCGTATCCTCAAAGGCCAAGTCTGTATTTCGGGATACCTTTGAAAACGCAGCATCCAGCTTAGGTTTCTTATTCCATACCTGCGCTGGATCCTCATCAAAAGGAAATCTCCTCTTAAGTGACCGGGAAAAGAGCCCTCTCTGGGTCTTTCCACTCCCTTTTAACCGCGTCTGACAATACTCTATGTACTGGAAAGGTTCGATGCTTCACTTCGTCTAAACCCTGGTACATCTTGTCATGCAGAGATAAATGTTTAATGTTTAAGGTGGAATGAATAGTTTTCAGCAAGTCGTCCACTTCCTCTAAGGACAATTTGTAACGTGAAGAAGAAGATTCTCCTGTATCTTCTTCTTCTGCCTCTGACCCTGAGACTATGCTGCTAGGTTCTTCCTCCTCAGACTCACTACCTGCCCCTCTATAATCCAAGGGTGCACTGGTGGAGGCCTTAGTTGCTGACCCTGACACCGCCCCTCTGTCCAAGTAGGAGCGGAACGACTGAAAGGTCTCTTCTAGCTCCTTCCGAAAGGAAGAGAGCATCTCCTTGGGTTGTTCGGAGGCTGAACTAGTAGAGGCTTCCCCTTTGACTATGTCCGCGATGCATGCCTTGCATAACGGCTTAGTCCAAGACCCTTTAAGGGTTGTCTTGCAAGTAGCACACCGTTTCTTAGGAGGGGGGCACTGCAATTTTTAGCTTTTCTTTAGCTTTCTGAAAAACACAAAAGGACAACAACCCCATGTTTAACCTTTGTGTCTCAGACCCAAACCACCACCACCACCACAAAACAGCCAGTGAACAAAAACACACCAGATCCCATCACCGCTGTACCAAAACAGACAACACTCTCCCAGGGACGTGACTAGGGTGAGTGAGGCAAGCTCCTCTCCCCAAAACGGGCAGCAGGAGGGACATAACAAGGAACCAGGTAGATTTAAACCGCTGTTATCCTACCTGGGTCGGGCTGGTGCATGTGGCTCCTGCTCCCGCCACCTCCGCTGCGTCTTCTGGCTCCATTCTCCCAGAACGCAGCGATCGTTTGTGCGCCTTCCTTTTGAATCTCCCGGTTAACCCCACCGCTGTGGGAACCGGAAATTGCACCGCCGAGGCTGCCCCTCCCTTCTGCGTTCCAGCGGCCTCCACCGGAAGCCGCCACGCACCGCCGGAAGTCCCGCCTCCACCGGAAATGACATCACCCGCCCTCCGTACCGGGACATGGCAGCCCCAGGAGACCAGCACCTAACCGCTCCAAAACAGCCTGCAATGCCCAGCCTACGGGAGCGGAACCTCCGGCAGCCTTTGCCCTCGCCGGGCTCGAGAAGAGGGGAGCACCGGAAAATCCCCCACGCGTCAGGGGGGAGGTTGGGTCTGCCTCCCGAAAAACAACCGATCGCAGGTATGCTCTTCCATCCATCTCCCCCTGGAGAGAGTCCAGCATCCTCCTGGTTCCCTGCAGCGCTTCCACCATGGCCGGGGGAAACACTACAACTGAGGCCATGGTGGAGGTGGGCGGAAGTTAAAGCAATGACTGCAGTGTTTCCTGGGAAGTGGGTGGAGCTGCACTCTCTCCAAGTGCTGTCCTGAAAGACGAGGTGAGAAAATTCTGCCAGTTAATATATTACACCAGGGGTCGTCAACCACCGGAACGCGGCCCACTATCGGGCCGTGGCCTTTTTGCAGCCGGGCCACGGGTGCGGGCGGCCGGCATGAGACACTTGGGCGGGTGGCATGAAAGAGCCGGGTGGATGGAAGAAGCGGTGGGCAAGCAGAGATGACAAAATCTCTCTCCACCCCCTGCATCACCACTCTTCTGCCCTGACAGATGGTGTTCTGTCAGCCTCAATGTCGGAGGTGGGGAGCATCATTTCTCTCTCTTGCACTCTCTTGCATTCATTGGAAACCCACCACTGCACAGAGGTCTGCCTCTGTGCTAAATGGACCAGTGCTGCCACCAATGCAGTGGTGGCAAGCAGCGTGGTAAGGGACATTCCACATCTGGTGACAGGCAACGTGGCAAGTGACAAGGCATGTGACGTTCTGGAACTGGTGACAGGTGACTGGCGACAGGCAGCGTGGCAAGTGACAGTCGCATCTGGTGACAGGCAACGTGGCAAGTGAAAATCCATATCTAGTGGCAGACAGTGTGGCAAGTGTCATTCTGCTTCTGGTGGCAGGCGACAGTGGCAAGTGAGACGCTCAGGGCTCCCACTGATTCTACATTATGGTGAGTTGAACTATTTCATTTATTAACACAATGTAATAATAGAAGTAATGCGCTTCAATCACCCCAACACCATTGCCCAAAAAATAAATAAATACAATGTACCCTGCACGTGTAAAGCCCCCCCCCCCCCCAAAGTCACGCAGCCGGTTCCCGGTGCCAAAAAGGTTGGGGACTGTTGCCATATACAACCCACTTCCTGTTTCTTGTCTGGAAAAAGCTCTCTCACTCTGCCAGGAAGGGAGTTAGCACGTGCACGCGTCAACCCCCCCCCCCCCCCCCCCCCAGTAATGCAGCCTTATACAGCCAACTTTCCGTTTCTTGTCTGGAAAAAGCTCTCTCAAACTCTGCCAGGAAGGAAGGGTGGAATCAGTCCTCGGAGGACTGGGAGTGGTCCGCTCAGGCTCTCAGCAGCTCGCTGAGAGGCTGAGCCGGGTGTCGGTCCAGGAATGTGGGTGGATCCTGACCATATAGTTGAGCCTGCATTGGCAATGTGACATCAGCTAAATTCTGACTGCTGACAGGTGGAAACGGGTCACAGGAGTGCAGAGTGCAGAACAAACTGCATTCCTGTGATTAATAGATGAAGCAAAACAAGCATTAAGATAGAGGCCATGTATCATTCCCCCTTGCCCTGTCTTTTTTCGCATTTCAAATGCCAGTGCAGGCACTCCCACTGCCAGCCTAATAAAAAATGTCAAAAGCGTGTAGAGGACGATGAGAGTTTAATATAAACATTACAGATAATTACTCACAGCACAGATTAAAAATAATTGTGGCAGCTGCCTAATAAGAAATTGCATTTACCAAGTTGGTTCCTTGAAACGTGCGTAGAAGTCTTTACAACACAGGTAAGGTAGACACTTACTTCACTGCTAGACATTGCTTTTGGCCATTTATCCAAATTGCACACAAGTAAATTATGTATGATTTAATAGAGGATAAGTGCTTTTTAGAAAATATTTCCAATCCAGATCATGTTCTGAGATGCTCTGCAAATGCTGGGCCCTGGGCAATGATTCAAACATTTGTCAATGCTAGAGTGTATTGTTAGTAGTACATAATACGATTGGGCTCCAACGCCGAGGCTTCTGCCTTTCTTCTCTCGGAGTGAAGTAAGGAAAGCATCATTCACTAAACATGCCTGTACTGGATGGAATAGCCTCCTTATCTGATATCAGGCTCCAGCTAACAATGAAAACATTTACCACTCACACATATCTGATTCTTTTTGGATCAGTTAGAAAACAAGACATCCTATTACTACTGAGCAATCCCAAAATCATGAAAAAAAAAATAAATGTACCTTGATATACGGAATGTACTAAGGTAAAAAATGTTTAACCCTTAGAACCACTTTTAGCCCAACTTAAAAGGGTTCTAAAAGCAGTTTTTTTATCTTAATGTATTTCCATGCAGCAAGACAAAAAAAACTTCTGTGTGCAGCAGCCCCCCTCATACTTACCTTAAACGTGATCTTCCTCCAGCGATATGCACAAGTGCCTCAGCTATCTGGGACTCTTCCTCCTGATTGGCGGAGACACAGCAGCGAGAAAGAGAGAAAGAGAGAAAGAGAGAAAGAGAGAAAGAGAGAAAGAGAGAAAGAGAGAAAGAGAGAAAGAGAGAAAGAGAGAAAGAGAGAAAGAGAGAAAGAGAGAAAGAGAGAAAGAGAGAAAGAGAGAAAGAGAGAAAGAGAGAAAGAGAGAAAGAGAGAGATTTCCTGACACAATTTCAAGAAAGGCTTGTGTTGTCCCACTGCAACAGGAAAGAAATGGACAGGATGCTTGCCAGTAAAGGAAAAGAGTGGCTGGAGCTCAGCCAGCCCCCTCCAGTTTTATTGCTCGATGACATCACAAGACACAGGCATGTTGATAGGTTCACATAAGTACACACCTTCACATGATAAAGACACACCCACTTCCCTCCCATCCAGCTATTGACCCACCCCATATACGCCCTCATCAACGCCTACTCAAAAACATGTGCTTTTAGTCCTTTGTTTAAAGTTCATATACAGGGATCCTTATTCAATTCTCCAAGGGTCTGCCATAAAGGTACGCTCCTGGTCACAAGATCAACATTCCTTCAGTGATGGCAGACAGGATGTGGGGGGGGGGGAAGGGTTTTTGGCTTTCTCTTGCAAAGTCCAGGTTTTCAAAATAAACTTTAAAATACAGTCCTTTTATACTTAATTTCCAGTGAATCTTCTTCAAATTATATCTTATGTAACATCATCAAGGAAAATAAAGCACTAATGTGATTTCATACGTATATATATATATATATATATATATATATATATATATATATATATATATATATATATATATATATATATATATATATATATATATATATACACGATGTATATATAAAAAGAACTGATCGAGGGGCACCGCATTGGATTTCCAATGCAGAGCAATTGTCCAATGGACTGTAATACAAATGGTATGAAATAACCTCAAAAGGGGTTTAGGGGTATCTGGGATTTTCTCAAATAGCAAACAATGAGTATGTGTCAGAGCCATGAGTCTCCCCGCCAAACTATCCATCAAATCTAGAACCTCCCTCCAGATGGGACGTAGTTTCTCACATTCCCAAAAAATATGTAGAAAAGATCCCTGAAGAGGGCATCCGCGAAAGCATAAAGGGGAACTCTGAGGGAATATCTTGCTTAAACGAAGGGGAGTGAGATACCAGCGGGTATACAGCTTAATGGCCGTTTCTCTAACTGACAGGGAGATAGTGCACTTCCTCAAGTTCTGCCAGCTAGCCTCCCAATCCTCCTGCTCATATTCCAGGCCGAGTTCTTGATTCCATTGAGCCACATGTTTTAGGGTGGAGCTCAACCTGGTAGCCCCCATGGAGCTATATAGAATCAAAATCAGGCCCTTTTGTCTGGGGGAGGAATGACAGACGGTCTCAAAGAATGTGCTAGAGCAAGAGGGGACTGCCGCATAATGTGTCTGAAAAAAGTGGCGGATCTGTAAGTATCTATAATATTCTCGCAGGGGAACGTTTTTTAATGTCCTAAGCTGAGCAGAGGAGATGAATTTGTTCTCATGCGAAAAGTCTACGAGTGATGATAAACCGTTGCTTGTCCACCAAAGTTTGTCGGTCTATAGTAAGCAACCGGGAACCTAGGGTCGCCCAGGAATGAAGCCCCGGACGGGACCTCTGATACTAGGAGTAGACGACGGCTAAACCGCCACCAGAGTCCCAGCTCCTGAAAAACTATCTGGTTCAATCCCCTAAGGGCCGTGACTAAGGGACTCGAGGACCACAAGAGTCCCGGCAAATAATAAGGGTGTATCGAATCACGCTCAAAGCAAACCCAGGGGACCCTAGAGTTTCTAATGTTCCATTGTGCCAGCTGAGAGAACCTACACGCTAGGAAGTATAACCAAAGTTGTGGGACTCCCAATCCACCGGACTTGTATGGTCTATAGAGAACCTGTTTAGAACCTAGGGGGCTTACCATTCCAAATAAACATATTTAAATGGGCCTGTAGCTTCAGGAGGAAGGACTTCGAGATCACTATGGGAAGGGCTCTAAAAAGGTAAAGGAGCTTGGGTAGGAAAGTCATTTTACTAACTGTAATCCTTCCTAGAAAGGAGATATTATATAGAGACCAGGTCCCAAGGAGCTGCTTAAGCTGGGCAATCAGGGGGAGAAGAGTTGAGAAAATTCCCTATGAAGCTTTACTCCTAAGTATGTTAAAGTAGAGGTGGCCCACGAAAACCTAAACGTGTGTTTGAGATTCTCTACTTCTGCAGGGGAAAAGCCAACCGGAAGGGCCGCGGACTTAGTGACATTTACTTTAAGGCCAGAGAACTCGGCGAAAGAGGACAGGGTATCCAGGAGAGCAGGTAGAGAAATCAAAGGATTGGTAAGAAATAAAAGAACATCATCTGCATACATGCATAATTTATAAACTGAGTCTAATTTGCTATATCCCATAATGTCTGGATGTGTTAGAATAGCAATCGCCAGGGGCTCAATGGCCAGGGCAAAAATAAGTGGCGACAGCGGGCAGCCCTGCCTAGTCCCCCTGCCCAATTGAAAAAAGCCAGAACTGCAGCCCGGGATCTTAATACAGGATTCCTATAAAGAGCGTGAAATGAGTGTAAAAATCCACCCCCCCCCCCCCCCCAATACCATAACGCTGCAATAAAAGAGACACATAGCTCCAAGACACACTGTCGAATGCCTTATGTATGTTGGCAGGGCCATAGTTTGAAGACCCCTGCCCTAAACTAACCTCTGTTACTCTGTACCAAATGAAGACATGTCCAAGATTCACACCCAAATGGCAGCACAAGGAGTAGGGTTGCCATCTCATCACTTTAATCCCAAACACATATTAATTACACAGCTTCTGAGGCTAATTTAATGCAGATAAGGCACGGGGGTTTAATTACTACCCTAATCAGCCACAGAACCTGTGTAACGATTATATGTTCAGGTTTAAAGGCCTGAGGTGGCAACCCTCGCTAGAAGGCCAGCACAGTGAACTAATGATACATTCAGCTTTAAAGTCCTTTTGTTATAAATAGAGTTTCTTCACTCTGTGCGCGCACATTTCTGTGAGGTAAAGCTGTGACTGACATTGGAATCTACAATAACACCTCGCTGTGCACAAACCAGGCTATTATAGCTGTCATACTTGGCATAGCTGGTGCGGTTCACAGACATTAGAGGTTAAGATAAGCAACAATGTTACTAGAGGTAGCCATACATGGCTGAAACGATTTTCCCAGTCACACATTCGAGGTGGATGGTAGAATCCTTCTCTCTGTGTGTTTGTATTGTAACAGCAGGCCAATTGGCTGCATGTACTGATCAAGTAAAAGTTTACCAACAAGCCTGCTCAGGAAAAGTTTGACAGATTGACGTCTCAAGAACAAGAACCGTCATACACTGATTGAAATTCGGCTGGTTCCTTCTGAACCAGCCGAATTTCAATCCATACATGGCCAGCTTAAAGTGGGTTTTTAATCATAATGCATTCTATGTGTTAAGATAAAAAAAAAATACTGTTTGCAGCAGCCCCCCTAATACTTACCTGAGCCCTATCTAGATCCAGCGATGTCCACGAATGCCTTAGCTGTTCAGGACTCTTCCTACTGATTGGCTGAGACACAGCAGTTGCGCCATTGGCTCCCGCTGCTGTCAAAGTCAATTAGCCAATGGGAACGGGGCAGAACTTCAGCTCTGTGTCTGAATGGATACATGGAGCTGCGGCTCTGCTCGGGTGCCCCCATAGCAAGCTGCTTGCTGTGGGAATACGCAACAGGAGGTAGGGGCCAGGAGCACCAAATAGGGACCCGAGAAGGGGAGATTCTGGGCTGCCCTGTGCAAAATTATTTCACAGAGCAGATAAGTATGAAAAGTTTGTTATTTTTATAGAAAAAAAACAAGACTTTACAATCACTGCCGGCAGCACGACTTGCAGCGCGACTCTGCAAGGCGAGCTGCCCACAACTTCAGAGGCGACTTTCAAAATGACTTCTGTATTGAAGTCAATGCAAGTCGCCCTGAAGTCATCACAAAGTCGTACAGGAACATTGAGTCGCTCCTAATAGAACGGTTCCATAGTACCGAATGGAGCGCGACTTGTCTGACAAGTCGCCTCTGTGTGAACCAGCATTAAGAATGTCACTATCTTAAAGAAGGTGCAAACTAAAGCTGGCCACAAGCAAGGTGGATGGGGGGCATCAGGACATTGAATTCTGTGAGCGGGACTTGTCGCAATCAGAATACACTAATCAGCAGCTGCTGCCCCCCAAGTGATAGCACTGGGCAGGTGACAGGTCCTCTTTATGGAGACATCTATTATGCTCCCAATTACTCTGCTGCCTCCACACTTTATCCAACTAAACCCAAACTTATTAGTTGTGGTCCCGGGCTCCCAGGAAGAGGGGGTTGGGTGGCAGGTGGGACGTCACAACACCGGCACCATATACAGCCGCCCAGATCCCTACTACATTAGCCAGGAGCTGGCTGAAGAAAACAGATCCAAGCTCATGGATTCTACTGCATTCTGGAGCTGGTGTTAAATGCTTTAGACTCTTGACATACGTACTGCAATACTAAGGCAGCCCATAGATTTGTGGACTTGATTCCCCCATCCACACACTTGATTTGGATGGGAGGGGGGCTCCTCCC
This sequence comes from Rana kukunoris, assembly GCA_029574335.1. Taxonomy (NCBI): domain Eukaryota; kingdom Metazoa; phylum Chordata; class Amphibia; order Anura; family Ranidae; genus Rana; species Rana kukunoris. Next base: position 241,745,649 of record CM056050.1, read on the forward strand.
TGTTGAGCTATTGTATTCTGACAGTCGGAATACTTCCCCACCATCAAAATACATGGATCAACACTGCAATTTAGCTACCACTATAGCTGGTGGCGCTGATCAAGCAGGGAAAATCCAACAGGGCTGTTGTACAAAAGTCGATCGGTAGATCGACTTCTGTACAACCTCTCTACCCGTGCATAGATTAAAATTCAGCCGATCCCTGATTAAAGTGGGGGTTCACCCTAAAAAAAAAAAAAAAAAAAAAATCTTTGTCTCCAGTGTCATTCAGCATACTAGCGTGAGCTACAGTATGCCTTTATTTTATTTTTTTGTGCTGTACTTACAGTTTAATCCTTTAGTTTCGTTTCAGACTCCGGCCAGGAAATAGGCGTTCCTATCAAGAGGGGAACATGATTGACGGCCGGCTATGGCACGTCACGTGTTCCGAAAATAGCCGGAGTAGGACTCGGCTCTTCACGGCGCCTGTGCAGTCAGCTCCTAGTCTGTGCGCAGGCGCCGTGAAGAGCCGAGTCCTACCCTGAAACAAACTAATGGATTAAACTGTAAGTACAGCACAAAGAATAAAAATAAAGGCATACTGTAGCTCACGCTAGTATGCGAAATGGCATGGGGCGTGACCGGATGGAGGAGTGAGTGAGTGAGTGAGTGTGAGTGAGAGCAGCTGTGCGTGTCTCCACTCCTCTCCGCTCCATGCTGATTTCCTAGGGTGATACTGCTGTCTACATGCTGCCTTGCTGAAGGAGGAGAGTGGACGGGTGATACAGTCATTTACTCTCCGCCGCGGCTGTTTCCAGTGCTGCCCGAACTGGTACATGGGGTGCCTAGTCCTCTGAGCCTAGCCTCGCTCTGCTCTCTCTCAAAGCCACCGCAAAGGAATGCACGGAGCCTGCAGCTGTCAGCTGTCCACAATCTGTGAGGAGAAGGAGGAGAGATAGGACAGCGCAGTGTAAGGGAGATAAGAAGCTGCCGAGTAGAGAGCAGATGGAGCTCCTGGGAAGCAAGCACTGAGACACGGACTACTGGAAAGCTGCTGGGAGCGGTGATATTGCAGTGAACAGAAGGCACACAGACTACATGGGACACGTGAGTAGCAGCCCTTAACAGACTGTGATAGGCTGCTGAGCAGGAGTTTTTGTTTTGGATTGACATCATCACTGAACTGCTCTGTCCTTATGCTGTGATTCACTGAAGGTTTTTTTTTTTGTTTTCATAAATTATAATGAGATCTGTGGAATTCTATACCCTCTTCAAGGCTAAAGGAAAAAGTGTAAACCTGTGCTGAGATTTATGCACTATCAAGGACTATTTGGCTGCTGGCGGATGGGCCCCTCATATATGCTTGCCTGATTGCCTTATTGACCCTATAGTACCACAGCTGACGACTGTTATTTGAGAGCTGATAATTGCTATGTGTTGCTGTATTGGATCATTTATGGAATGCTAACACCGTTTAAACTCTGCACACTTTTATCCCTCTTGAGTACTGTATATCCGCATATGACCCATCCTCTAAAGTCATAAGTTCATATATGGGCGATAGGCTATAGGCAGTAATAGACTGATAATAAGGCGCTGCTGATGAATGCTACTGATTACTATTGCCGCCTCTAGCTGGTGAATATGATTACTACCAGTAAGCCATCACATACAAATCATTGCTAGCTGGCTTCCCGTATGCATATGCTTGGGCGCAGCATTGCACGCACGGTAAGAAGGTAACGCTGACCCCTGACCCCTAGATAAAAGCCAGTGAACTCTCTTTCTTTTGCTGGCTTGTTTGCTTGCTACTGTGGGTGCTTGAGCATAATTTTGTACGCACCCCCCTATGAAGGAGAATGTCTGATATTAAGGACTGCTTATGAGACTAACAATTATAAAACTGATTGTCTGATCTATCACGGACTGTAAGGCTGCTGGTTTCTGTTACATTTGCTCAATAAGCTATGCTTGATACGTAAAGCTAAAGTGCTGTTAATATTTGTCGTATGCCCAGACCCAGGAGGGACAACAGACAATAAGTGGTAAATATACAGGGCACCGAGAGGCCCTGTGTTCTTCGCAACACGTTTTTTTTTTTTTTTTTTTGGGGCATTTGACCCCCCTATGCGAGAGCGCAGCGATGCAGCAGCTTCGATCCGCTAAAGAGAAGAATATGCAACAGACAGCAGCAGCAAAACTTGAACAATATGCCCACCCCTCTGCACAGTCGCCAACATCAACCAAAAGGGGAACGCAGTTTAAAGCACAGCAGGGAGCTGCAGCAGATAGAAAGAGCCTGGGGCAACCCTCAAGTACAATCCTGCAGGGTACAGCAAGCTCTTCAACTACGAAAGCTTCAAGTAATAAAACCCCAGGACCTATAGAACAAAACCCTGCGTCAACGACCGACCCGGGCCTACTGTCAGAAATGGAACCAACAATAAAAGACGTGTTCACAGTGGTGAACGCATGTAAAGATACATTAACAGAGCTGTGCGCCCAGATGAAGGAGGTAAAGGAGGACCTAGCAGCGGTTCGATCAGAGCTACAAAAAACGGCAGAAAGAACAACTGCCCTGGAGACACGGACTAGCCAATTGGAAGATGACGTATACCCATTAATAAATGAGATGAAACTCCTGAAGGAACAGATGGACAGATATGCATCAAAAATGGATGAGATGGAGAATAGGCTTAGAAGAGACAATGTCAGGCTGATTGGAATGCCGGAAAAAAGCGAGGGCGCCAACCCAGTGGACTTCTTGGAAAAATGGCTCATTGAGTCTTTTGGAAGAGAAACATTCTCAGCATCATTTTCAATTGAAAGAGCACATAGAGTACCATTTAGGGCCCCCCCTACAGGGGGACACCCCAGGCCGCTCCTATTGAAATTCCTTAATTACAGGGACAAAGTGACACTTCTGAGGATAGCTAGAGAGGCGGGGAAGATTATGTTCAAAGAGGTTAAAATTTCGGTTTACTCTGACTTCTCGCCGGATCTGCAGAGGCGTAGAGCAGAGTTTACGGCTGTTAAGCGTATACTGCAGAAACATAGGCTGACATATGCTCTGTTATACCCGGCACGATTAAGGATAGTGGCGCTGGGAGGATCCCAGATCTTTGACACCCCAGCAAGTGTAGAAAGGTGGCTGGAAGAAAATAAAGATAAGTGGTAGATGGGGGTGGAGAAGAGGAAAAAGGGACATAGACGGAGTGGCTGAGTGAGGAGGAAGAAGGATATCCAGGGTTCTCTCTTTTCTTTGCCCTTTCCTCTTCCCCCCCCCCCCCCCCCCTTTTTTTTTTTTTTTTTTTTGTTGTTTGTTTTTTATTTTATCATTTATTTATTTATTTATTTTTTTTCCCGAGAGGGGACAGAGAGGTGTATAAATGTCGGAGTGGAGGGAGGGGTGGGACACGCACAGTTGTTGAATGGGTATGTGGGAGTGAAGGATGTGTGGTGTGGATAGTGGTCACTATAGGCCCCGTAGAGATACACCAGGATGGTGGAGGGAGGGTGGGAGAGGGCTGGGGGGTAGGGTATGGGAGCGGGAGGGACACCAGGAAGGGGGTGGGGGGGGTGGGTGGGGAGGTATGGGCTTCGAGGGAGGAGGGGATAGGGGGGGAGGGAGGGGAAGGGAATGGGAAATCAAAGGTCAGACAGGGGAGAATTGTTCATTAAGATATGGAAAAAACGATTTGAAGGAGAGTTTGGAAGTTAATGGTGTTGCTCAAATAACGAAAAATAATGGAAGGAGGTATGGTAATGCACAATGTGAAGGAGAAAGTTACACAAAAATAGAGTTTGAAATTTGTATAGAAATATTAATTTTCCTTTTTTTTTATGATATGGAGAACACGAAAATCATTGTTACTGCACGAATATCTAAATACACTGTAAGATGGCAAGGTAATACACAATGGGAAGAAGAGTGCTACACAAAAATAGAGATTGAAATTTGCACAGAAATAATTTTTGATGATATATACACCTATATGTACATTCGAGTCACAATGATTGAGCGACATGATTAATGAAAAGTAGGATTAGGATCACTGGCTACGATAATGAAATAGGGATAGCAAAGAGTTATGTATTTGAGCTTGCTATTTGTATTTATTTATTTATTTATTCATTTTTGTTGTTTTTTTTGTTGGTTACTTTTTTGGGAATTCCCATGGGCGAAGTGGACGAGATTCTTATCAATATCCTATGTTCCTTGCTGCTGAATGCAGAATAGGATAATAAAAATAGGTTCATGGAATGTTAGGGGACTGGGAACAGTAGCCAAAAGAGCAGCAGTACTCTCCACTATGGAAAAGTATGGGGCGGACCTGATCTGCCTGCAGGAAACACACTTAACAAAGGATACAATCCAACAGTTCTATAGTAGAAAATTCCCCACTCAGTTTCACTCATTCCACTCTTCCTATTCGAGAGGGGTGGGTGTAATGGTTAGAGCAGGGGTGGCATTTTCTTGCAGGCAGATCAGCACAGATGAGAATGGTCGATATGTTTTTTTGTACTGTACAATTCATAGTAGAACTTATGTAATAGCGAATGTTTATATTCCTCCGCCTTTTAAAATGGATATAATGTTAAGATTAAATGAATTTATACAAGGGAAGGAAAATATACCGGTAGTAGTAGTAGGAGACTTCAATGAGGTCTTAGATCCAGGGGCCGATAGGTTTCCGGTACCGTCATATTCAGACCCCATAGGGAAAAGCCGGCTGAGCCAACTTATGGAAGAAGTTGGACTAGTAGATATGTGGAGAGTGAGGAACCCAGGCATCCAGCAATACTCCTGTTACTCAAGCACGCATTCCACACTCTCCAGGATAGATATGGCCCTGGGGAACGAGAGAGCACTAAGGAGCATAGGAAAAATAGAGTATTTGCCACGAGGAGTCTCGGACCACTCCCCAATGATCCTAATAATAAATCTAGAAGGACAAAAAATTAGGAAAGAATGGCGAATTAACCCCTACTGGTTAGAGATAATAAAAGAAACAGATGGGATAGTGCCCAAACTGAGGGAATTTGTGGAACTAAATGAAGGCTCCGCAGGGACGGGAATAATATGGGATACCCTGAAGGCATACCTGAGGGGTATCCTGATCCAACAGGTGGCTAAAATTAATAAACAGGCGAGAAAAGGTGAACAAAACACCCGTAGAGAAGTACTGGTGGCAGAAAATAACTATGTTACTGACCCAACGCCAGAGAAAAAAGCAATATGGCTAGATAAACAAATAGTGTATAGGACGGTAATTATGAGAGAGGTGGAGACTAGACGAATCTTTGTGCGACAATCATCCTTTGTAGAGGGTGAGAGTGTTGGAAGGATGCTCGCGCAACTGGTGAAATCAAACTCTCCACCCTCTGATATTCGGGCCATTAGAACTGCAGGAGGAATAATAACAACAGATACAGCAGAGATAGTGCGGACATTTCAGGGATATTACGAAAAGCTGTATACTACACAGAAGGTGGGGATGGAGGCAGAGATGGAGGAGTTCCTGGGGAGGTTAGAGATCCCGGCTATTACCCAAGTAGAAAGAGACGAGTTGGAACATCCGATATCATTAACAGAAATACAGCAAGCAGTATCTGATATGGCAAATCAAAAGTCACCTGGCCCAGATGGACTCCCGACAGAAATTTATAAGTACTATGGAGAAATATTACTTCCTGAGCTGTTAAACGCATTGAATGGAGCAGACATTGAGGGGAGACTTCCAGTGTCAATGATGGAGGCAACCATAATACTTATATTAAAAGAAGGCAAGGACCCCTTAGACCCAGCGTCATACAGACCAATTTCCCTCTTGTGCTCGGATGCCAAAATAGTAGCTAAGGTCTTGGCTGCGAGACTTAATAGATTGATTTCAAAACTGATCCATCCAGATCAAACGGGATTCATAGCCAATAGATCCACCAGCACAAATATAAGAAGGACCTTTTTAAATTTGCAAACCCCGACAGATTTAGAGGGAACGAGAGCTGTAGTGTCACTAGATGTGACAAAAGCATTTGACAGTGTAGAATGGGGATATATCTGGAGGGTGCTGGGAAAGTTCGGATTTGGTCCGAAATTTACTGGCTGGATAAAAATGCTTTATAATGACCCTAGTGCCAAAATTAAAATTAATAATGAATTTTCAAAAAAGATTCTCCTAGAGAGGGGAACGAGACAGGGGTGTCCCTTGTCACCCCTTCTCTTTGCCCTAGCGATGGAGCCACTGGCGATTGCCATAAGGTCAAGTACTGAGTTACTTGGATTCCAAAGAAAGATGGGGGACGAAAGAATTGCGCTCTATGCCGATGATATCCTTCTCTATCTGGGCGACACGGAAAATTCCCTGGTACGAGCCATGAGCATAGTGGAGGAATTCGGTAGCTTCACGGGATTGGAAATAAATTGGGGAAAATCAGAGCTATTACCGGTAGATCCAATTAGAGAAGCTGGGATAGTGGGAATACCACAAGTGAAGGTAGTGGATACATTGAAATATCTAGGGATACGAGTAACGAAAGACCCCAAACAATACATAGATAAAAATCTAACCCCACTACTGGTTAAATTTAAACAAAAAATTGGTATCTGGAAACGGCTCCCGTTATCAGTGGCTGGCAGATGTAGCTTAATTAAGATGATCTGGCAGCCACAGCTGCTGTATATAATGCATAATAGCCCGGTCTGGATTGGTAGAAAATGGTTCAACAAAATCGAAACCCTTTTTAGGGAACTAATATGGAAAGGGGGACAACCCAGGATTCGATTACGTACACTGCAGCTTCCAGTAGTGGAAGGGGGACTGGCTGTCCCCCACCCTGAGGCTTATTATCTATCAGCACAATTGCAACAACTAATGGGATGTAATACCCAGGGAGGGGAGACCTCTAGTGGGAGAGTAATGCTGAGTGGGGCCCCACATGACTCGGTCATTGAATTACTCGAAGCAAACTCCTTTAGATATAGGATACCAACAGTTAAAATGATAATAAAAATTTGGGAAAAAGTTAAGAGGCTAATGGGCTACACTGGATTTAATGAGTATACTCCCCTGTGGAACAATGTTAAGCTACAAGAAATACTACGGTTAGGAAAGGTGGGGGAATGGGAAAAATGCGGTATAAAAAGGTTGATACACCTGTATGAGGGCGATACCTATAAAAAATTTCAGGATCTGAGATTAGAATTTAATATCCCGCAACACTCATTCTTTACCTATTTACAAGTAGGCCACGCTCTTGAAGCCCAGTTTAGGACACAAAAATTAGTGTGGTCCAAAATGTTCCTGTTTCAAAAATTAGCTAAAGGGGGACCAACTAAGGGCCTCATATCTGAAATATACATGCAGATAATCAAAAAGATCAATACAGGGGCACATCTGCTCAAAGTAAGAGAAAGATGGGAGGAAGATATAGGGGAAATATCACAAGAACAGTGGAAGAGAATATTAGAGATGGGATCAAAGGTCTCACTTTCACCCCCCCAGAAAATCTCCCACCTGATGTTGATAAATAGAGCTTACTATACGCCAAAGAGACTTTTTAAATTCGGCAAAAGACCAGATGATAAATGCCCTAGATGCCCGGGGCAGGGAGACCTAGTACACATGGTGTGGCGCTGTCCAAAGCTGGTCCGGTACTGGAAGGGTGTGTTAGACATCTTGAGAGATATATTTACAATCTCACTAGAAATGGAGGCCACACTGTGTGTACTGGGTTATAGGCAGGAACGGAAGGAGAAAAGAAATACCACAGTCGCAATATTAAGATGTTTATTCCAAGCTAGAAAACTAATAGCCATGAGGTGGCAGGCAACTTCACCACCGGCAGTAAGTGACTGGATTGAGGCAGTCAATGAGTCCCTCTGTAAAGAAAGAGCAGTCTATATAAAAAGGGGAAAACTTAGAGACTTTGAGGACATGTGGAAGCCATGGCTGGAGAAAAAAGGGTGTATCACCTGAGGAGAGAGGAATGTCGGCTGGAAAGGGTCAAAGGGAGAGGGGCCAAGTAGTAAAAGCGATAATATCAACTAGAATGAGAAAGAGTGGGTGTTCCCTCCTTAACTAAGAGATTACTCACCTCCTGATATAAGTCAAGATTTATGATAGGACAATATATATCAATGTTTAAACTATGTGTTTATAGTTATAACGAACAGTCTCCTCTGGTTTTTTTTAAATGAACAATTGAAAATTTTGTATGATATGAAAAGAAATAAAGAATGAATATTTAAAAAAAAGTATGTTAAAGTAGAGGTGGCCCACGAAAACCTAAACGTGTGTTTGAGATTCTCTACTTCTGCAGGGGAAAAGCCAACCGGAAGGGCCGCGGACTTAGTGACATTTACTTTAAGGCCAGAGAACTCGGCGAAAGAGGACAGGGTATCCAGGAGAGCAGGTAGAGAAATCAAAGGATTGGTAAGAAATAAAAGAACATCATCTGCATACATGCATAATTTATAAACTGAGTCTAATTTGCTATATCCCATAATGTCTGGATGTGTTAGAATAGCAATCGCCAGGGGCTCAATGGCCAGGGCAAAAATAAGTGGCGACAGCGGGCAGCCCTGCCTAGTCCCCCTGCCCAATTGAAAAAAGCCAGAACTGCAGCCCGGGATCTTAATACAGGATTCCTATAAAGAGCGTGAAATGAGTGTAAAAATCCACCCCCCCCCCCCCCCCCAATACCATAACGCTGCAATAAAAGAGACACATAGCTCCAAGACACACTGTCGAATGCCTTATGTATGTTGGCAGGGCCATAGTTTGAAGACCCCTGCCCTAAACTAACCTCTGTTACTCTGTACCAAATGAAGACATGTCCAAGATTCACACCCAAATGGCAGCACAAGGAGTAGGGTTGCCATCTCATCACTTTAATCCCAAACACATATTAATTACACAGCTTCTGAGGCTAATTTAATGCAGATAAGGCACGGGGGTTTAATTACTACCCTAATCAGCCACAGAACCTGTGTAACGATTATATGTTCAGGTTTAAAGGCCTGAGGTGGCAACCCTCGCTAGAAGGCCAGCACAGTGAACTAATGATACATTCAGCTTTAAAGTCCTTTTGTTATAAATAGAGTTTCTTCACTCTGTGCGCGCACATTTCTGTGAGGTAAAGCTGTGACTGACATTGGAATCTACAATAACACCTCGCTGTGCACAAACCAGGCTATTATAGCTGTCATACTTGGCATAGCTGGTGCGGTTCACAGACATTAGAGGTTAAGATAAGCAACAATGTTACTAGAGGTAGCCATACATGGCTGAAACGATTTTCCCAGTCACACATTCGAGGTGGATGGTAGAATCCTTCTCTCTGTGTGTTTGTATTGTAACAGCAGGCCAATTGGCTGCATGTACTGATCAAGTAAAAGTTTACCAACAAGCCTGCTCAGGAAAAGTTTGACAGATTGACGTCTCAAGAACAAGAACCGTCATACACTGATTGAAATTCGGCTGGTTCCTTCTGAACCAGCCGAATTTCAATCCATACATGGCCAGCTTAAAGTGGGTTTTTAATCATAATGCATTCTATGTGTTAAGATAAAAAAAAAATACTGTTTGCAGCAGCCCCCCTAATACTTACCTGAGCCCTATCTAGATCCAGCGATGTCCACGAATGCCTTAGCTGTTCAGGACTCTTCCTACTGATTGGCTGAGACACAGCAGTTGCGCCATTGGCTCCCGCTGCTGTCAAAGTCAATTAGCCAATGGGAACGGGGCAGAACTTCAGCTCTGTGTCTGAATGGATACATGGAGCTGCGGCTCTGCTCGGGTGCCCCCATAGCAAGCTGCTTGCTGTGGGAATACGCAACAGGAGGTAGGGGCCAGGAGCACCAAATAGGGACCCGAGAAGGGGAGATTCTGGGCTGCCCTGTGCAAAATTATTTCACAGAGCAGATAAGTATGAAAAGTTTGTTATTTTTATAGAAAAAAAACAAGACTTTACAATCACTGCCGGCAGCACGACTTGCAGCGCGACTCTGCAAGGCGAGCTGCCCACAACTTCAGAGGCGACTTTCAAAATGACTTCTGTATTGAAGTCAATGCAAGTCGCCCTGAAGTCATCACAAAGTCGTACAGGAACATTGAGTCGCTCCTAATAGAACGGTTCCATAGTACCGAATGGAGCGCGACTTGTCTGACAAGTCGCCTCTGTGTGAACCAGCATTAAGAATGTCACTATCTTAAAGAAGGTGCAAACTAAAGCTGGCCACAAGCAAGGTGGATGGGGGGCATCAGGACATTGAATTCTGTGAGCGGGACTTGTCGCAATCAGAATACACTGATCAGCAGCTGCTGCCCCCCAAGTGATAGCACTGGGCAGGTGACAGGTCCTCTTTATGGAGACATCTATTATGCTCCCAATTACTCTGCTGCCTCCACACTTTATCCAACTAAACCCAAACTTATTAGTTGTGGTCCCGGGCTCCCAGGAAGAGGGGGTTGGGTGGCAGGTGGGACGTCACAACACCGGCACCATATACAGCCGCCCAGATCCCTACTACATTAGCCAGGAGCTGGCTGAAGAAAACAGATCCAAGCTCATGGATTCTACTGCATTCTGGAGCTGGTGTTAAATGCTTTAGACTCTTGACATACGTACTGCAATACTAAGGCAGCCCATAGATTTGTGGACTTGATTCCCCCATCCACACACTTGATTTGGATGGGAGGGGGGCTCCTCCCTGTTGAGCTATTGTATTCTGACAGTCGGAATACTTCCCCACCATCAAAATACATGGATCAACACTGCAATTTAGCTACCACTATAGCTGGTGGCGCTGATCAAGCAGGGAAAATCCAACAGGGCTGTTGTACAAAAGTCGATCGGCAGATCGACTTCTGTACAACCTCCCTACCCGTGCACAGATTAAAATTCAGCCGGTCCCTGATTAAAGTGGGGGTTCACCCTAAAAAAAAAAAAAAAAAATATCTTTGTCTCCAGTGTCATTCAGCATACTAGCGTGAGCTACAGTATGCCTTTATTTTATTTTTTTGTGCTGTACTTACAGTTTAATCCTTTAGTTTCGTTTCAGACTCCGGCCAGGAAATAGGCGTTCCTATCAAGAGGGGAACATGATTGACGGCCGGCTATGGCACGTCACGTGTTCCGAAAATAGCCGGAGTAGGACTCGGCTCTTCACGGCGCCTGTGCAGTCAGCTCCTAGTCTGTGCGCAGGCGCCGTGAAGAGCCGAGTCCTACCCTGAAACAAACTAATGGATTAAACTGTAAGTACAGCACAAAGAATAAAAATAAAGGCATACTGTAGCTCACGCTAGTATGCGAAATGGCATGGTAAAAAGTTGTTTTTTAGGGTGAACCTCCGCTTTAACTAGGTACATTTTTATCCATGCAAGCCCAGCAATACCTTGGCATCACCATAATCATCACATAGAGGTGTCCGTTTATGAAGCAGTGAACAGCGGTGATCCCAGGGATCACAGCCCATAAACAGTTTATGAAACAGAGATAATCCTGGGGAGAAGTGTTTGAATTTGTTTTCCCGCCGATTATCCCCACACACAGTGAAGTCTCATAGACTGACACAGAAATGGGCAGTTTATGAAGCTGTGATCTGAAAGCTTCACTGCCGATCTGTGTCAGAATTCACATGCCCCGATTCACCATCTCAGAGGTGGTGAGGCAGGGGGTGAAGAGTGAATTCCGGGGGTTCTGAGGAGAAAGGAGGAAGATTTTTTAACTTCCTTCTACCTCGTTCAGACCCCCCAACACTGTACCCATGTCCCCCTGTAATATTTATGTGTATACATATATAAATAATGTCTATATATATAAAATGTGTGTGTGTGTGTATATACACACACATTATATATATATTTTTTTTTTTTTTTTTTATTATGCAGGGGGACTCATTATTTTAATTACATTAACCACGCGGTCTATCAGTGTAATGAGCGTTGATAATTTATCACTGCTCAATAAACTGACACCTCGGTGTATCTGTGAATTTCTGGTACTGTAATCTCGTAAAGTCTCACGAGATTCCAGTTCTAGGGGGCGTTCTCCACTGTTTGAAGCATTGGAAGATCACTTCACTCCTCCAAGGGTGAAGCGATCTTCTCCGCTTGATAAACCGGCACACAGGAGAAGGAAAATCTTCACTGTGATAGCCGGAGAACGAAGCAGTGAATAGAATTCACTGCTTTATAAAACGGACACCAGAGTGCGGTGATATTAATCCTGCACGTGGAGGAGACAAGCACGCGCCTGCGGCTGTGAGCGCTGGATAGAGGAAGCCTGACAGAGCCAGGAATAACATTAGTATTATAGCTTGTCCCTGTACCCCTAGAATAAACAAGCATGAGCGTTTACCCCTGGCAGCAGGGGGGGGGGGGGGGTCACCGTAAGGGTATGTAGCGCCCTGCTTATTTTGTCTAATTACCAGAGTTAGCATACTTTCTGCAGTGTATTATCTACATACTGAGTGATGGATAATTTAGGCCTAAAGCAAAACTGCATCAAAGATTCAGCATGAGATTAGAATAGAATGGAGAAAGTTCTACAAAGTAATTGGTAACGAAAAAAAGGAAAGAAAAAGTACCGTTTTTTTTTTTTTTTCTTAAACCTGATAGCTGGGGGTCACTTAAATTGATGATAAAAATTATAAACACATGTACATATGGCTTCCTTATTTCACCCAATTTCTTGGATTTACATTCTTAAATGCCAATGTAAATTGTGTCTATCAGCTTCCTGCTTATTAAAAAAAATAATAAAAAACTTTAAAGTAAGTACATTTGTTTGGCTATAGAACATATCTAGTCTAGATCTCTAAACATTATGCAGATCAGACTAAACTGATGCGTTATATTCCCAGCAGGAGCCTCTGCTTGCTGCCAGGACAAACAACAGTGCCATGTTAAAGGGGTTGTAAAGTTTTTGTTTTTTATTTTCTAAATGGGTTCCTTTAAGCTAGTGCATTGTTGGTTCACTAACCTTTTCCTTCAATTTCCCTTCTAAAAAAAAAAATTCTGTTTGAATTTCTCACTTCCTGTTCCTCCTTAGTAAGCTTGCCCCCTCCCTTGGGACTAAATCCCTGCGGGGAAACGATGTGTAGTCCCTTTACAACCCCTTTAAAGCGGAGCTCCACCCAAAAGTGGAACTTCCGCTCATCGGAACCCTCCTTTTAGCGGGGAGGGGGGCAGATACCCGTCTAAAGACAGGTATTTGCACCCACTTCCAGCCACACAGTCTTCGGGTAGACTGCAGGCAGGACGTCAGATGCCGTCCCCCCCCCCGTCCCCCTCCCGTTGTGTTCTGGGAAACACACAGCTCCCAGAACACAGCGGGAACCAGTCAGCACGGCGCAGCGCGACTCGCGCATGCGCCGTAGGGAACCGGGCAGTGAAGCCGGAGCGCTTCACTTCTTAGTTCCCTCACCGAGGATTGCGCTGTGAGCAGCAGAGCGATGAGCGATCGCTCGTCCTCTACTGCCGACGGCACTGGACTCCAGGACAGGTAAGTGTGCCGATATTAAAAGTCAGCGGCTGCAGTATTTGTAGCTGCTGGCTTTTAATATTTTTGTTTTGTTTGGAAGACATCAGATTTAAGTAAGATTGTAGATCTTGTCATGGTATAACAACATATTCCAGATTACCAGAACCGCACCATTTATACACCGAGGTAAAATAAAGAACTGGCAGTCTGTTTCTTTACCTGCAGGGCACATGCAGCTCGGCTAGCACTACTTGTACAGTACACTGAATTCTACAACCAGCACATTGGTATGTCTACAACGACATTACACATACCAATAAAATACCAACTACTAATTGAGCCCAATTTGGAAATTTTCACTTAGGTGTGTACTCACTTTTGTTGCCAGCAGTTTAGACATTAATGGCTGTGTGTTGAGTTATTTTGAGGCGACAGCAAATTTACACTGTTATACAAACTGTACACTCACTACTTTACATTGTAGCAAAGTGTCATTTTTTCAGTGATGTCACATAAAAAGATATAATAAAATATTTACAAAAATGTGAGGGGTGTACTCACTTTTGTAAGATACTGTATGCTAAGAACCAGATTCATTAGGCAGCATTAAAGCTGGTTTAACACAGGGCTTGACAAACCCCAGGTGTCAGGTTGCCATTTAGACCAGAAGATTCAACCTGGCATAGCGGCCCATCAGCAGGCCTGGGAGAGGCATAGCAGGTTCTCTCCTCCCCGTCTTGTTGTTGACCCGCAAGCGACGTGCGACGTCATTTCCGGGTCCCCAATGACTGTTTCCCTGGCCACCAAGTCCAGGAAAGAACGTAATGCAGTGTGAAGTGCATTGCAATACATTCAGTTCAGCACAGGGGAAACATGCATGGTTTTTTGACCCTGCATGTTTCATTAAAGAGAACCTGTCACAAAAAAATAAAAATAAATCACTCTGTCTCCTAAGTGATGGACCCCATTGGACTGTGATTTTTTTCCGTGGGCTGCATATTTGCGTTTTTCTCTTTGTGGTGGGAGCACGCTGCGTGGCACTTTATGAGCACAGAGACCAGGGTCTCACCGTGAGCCTTGGGCCCCGTACCAACGTTCAGGACCTGGAACTCGAGATTTAGGATGTTCTTTGGTGGAAGGTTATGGTAGTAGCAAATGTACAGCTAACTTAAACATTTTTTACTATTTTGGTATTAAAAAAAAACAGGAGATATCCATTACCATTTACCACCAAATGAAAACCCAATTTGTCCTGAAAAACCAAGGTATATTCCACCAGGATGGACAAACTAATTAATCAGAAGCCTGATAAAGGAGCATGCATGCTCCGAAAGCATGCTCCTCCGAAAGCATGCTCCTCCCTGCTCTATCTCCAACCGGAAGTGACGTACACCACTGTCTGTGAGCCGTCCTGAGTTTCTGAAAGCGCTGGAAACCACTGGCGACCCTGGACCCATCAGCTGCCTCTTCACCAGTGAGAAGATTGTCTTCCCCACGAGCGGATGAACAGTAAAAAGTTTTTTTTTTTCTTAATTGTAAAACATTTAAGTTACTCACAAGCAAGTATCTATTTACTCAATGCAACCTCTGCTTTTATATTTTACCCAAAAATTGGGTAATTTAATGTTTTTTTTTTTTTTCTATATGAAATCCTAGATCCCTAGTTTCCTAGATCTTTGCGGCAATATCAGGCAACATACTGCAACCATTTCTCTAGGGTGCCTGCTCTCAGAAAATATATAATGTTACATTGTTTTATGTAATCTTCATGCCAATTTTTTTTTTTTAATTTGCAAAAATAAAAAAGGATGCGGCAGTGAAAGGGTTAAAGGCTAAGTTCACCTTTGGGGACATGTTAAATCCGTCAGTTGTTAGTTTTTAAAAAAAATACTTATTTAGGTGGCCTGGTTTAACAGATATTTCCACCTCTGCAGTCAAATATAAGAAACCCCCTCAAGGCCATCTCCGTCCACCATTGGCTCACGACGCAGAAACCAGGGGGATTCCTGCTATCCCTTGACGCGGAGAGGGCTTTCGACAGAGTGGCCTGGGACTACATGCGTGAAATACTGACCTTCTTGGGTCTCCCGCAACGCATGCTCCAAATTATCCTCGCTCTTTACGCCAACCCCACAGCTAGGGTCCACGTCAATGGCCACCTGTCGACTGCCTTCTCCATCACCAACGGAACCAGACAGGGATGCCCCTTATCCCCCCTCATTTTCGTCCTCACTCTTGAACCGTTCCTAAGACGCCTCAGAGCCAACCCAAACATCAGGGAAATCACCATCGAGCGCCGTACATACAAAGTCGCAGCCTTCGCCGACGACGTACTCCTCTTTTTGATGGACCCTCTCACGACCCTACCGAATCTCCTAGCAGATCTCAAAACTTTCCAATCCCTGTCCGACTTCAAAATAAACTTTTCGAAATCGGAGGCACTCAATATCTCCCTTTCCCCCGTTTCACTTGCGCAATGTCGACTGAACTTCCCTTTCAAGTGGAAAGAGACCTCGATTACTTATCTAGGTATCCAAATTCCGAAAACACTCTGACTTGTACTCTGTTAACTACCTCCCGTTACTGCAACAGATCGGTTCCGACCTTAAACGATGGTCGACAGGCCTCTTTACTTGGTTTGGCAGAGCCGATTTATTTGGAACGAGAAAGGCCCCCGTCTGTCCTATGCCAAACTGACAACTGCAAAACTGAAAGGAGGGGTAGGCCTCCCTGACCTAGAAAGATACCACCATGCATGCCTCCTATCTAGAGTGGCCGACTGGAACATCCACGCCTCGGCAAAAGCATGGGTAGGTTTGGAACACGCCTTTTCTCCCATCCCGTTAGCACAAACCCCATGGATCAAACCAGGCTCTCTCCCTCCCTCCTGCCTGACACATCCACTTATTGCTCCGACCTTGACCAGTTTCAAAACAGCTTGTACCAAATACCGACTCTCCTCTTGCCTCGGCCCGATGACCCCACTACGACTTAACCCCGACTTCCCCCCAGGCCAAACGCCTTCCTTTTTAGCAGACATATGGCCACACTCACACATACGCGCTACCCACTTCTTTGCCAATGATCACCTCATTCCCTATGACTCCCTGCAAGCTAAGATGCGAACAAGCTCCTTTTCTTTTTGGACATACGTCCAAGTTCGACATTTCTTTGAGTCTCCGCGCCCGCGACCACCCTGGTCACCCCCTTTGAGGAAATATGCACGAGCACTTCCCCAGTGTCACATCTGCTATCCTTTATATACACACATTACTATTCCCGGATAACACCCCAAAAACCAATTGGGCAAGCCAGAAATGGGAAGCAGAACTGTCCATTGACCTCACAGACAAAGAATGGGAAGCGGTGTTCTCGTGCATCAACAGAGGTACGGTGAATGTGCACACCCAGGAAAATGGGTACAAATTCTTCTCGTGGTGGTACCAGACGCCGACGAGACTCCACGCTATCTCCCCCGAGATTTCCCCACTTTGCTGGAGATGCGGCTCCGAGAGGGGGTCCCTAATACATATATGGTGGTCATGCCCCAAGCTGACCGAGTTCTGGCAAGATGTCCACCGTATAACGACTGATATCTCCACGCTCACTCTGGCCTTTACACCCGAGCAGTTCTTATTACACCACTCCCCCCTCTCTCCGAGGGCATACTTTCGCTCCCTGGCTATGCATTTAGTGAATGCGGCGAAGCTCTGCATCCCTGCGAAATGGAAAGCGACGGGTCCCCTACCTCACCCCTGCCCCACCCACTCCCGAGTGACGACGAAAACCCTCAGATCTCCGTGACTTATTTTCATTTCACAGGTTACGTTACCATGTTAGACTTTGATGTCTGTATTCTTCCTCAGTTCTTACTATGTTTGCTGCTGTTTATGTAAACATCACTGTGCAGCGGCTGCGATCGCAATTCCTGCCCAAAATACTTGACTTATTGTATCAATGTATTGCTTGTTATGTTTATATTATCTTCAATAAACTCTTGAAACAAAAAAAAATAAAATAAGAAACCACCACTATATGTTTGATATATGTTCCCATTCACACTAATATAAATATATATATATATATATATATATATATATATATATATATATATATATATATCAACTTTTAGATGTTTCTAAGGAGGAGTCATGGCCGATTCTGGGAATTTCTGGACAGTGTCACATTGTTTTATTTGTCCCTACACAGACCAAGCAATGCAGGACGTGGTTTCTGAACTTTTAACCCTTGCTTAGGCAAGAGTGTTCAAATCTAGTTTATAGCTGATTATGTAGACGTACAGTTTAGACGGGGTTAATTGTGTTAAACATTATTCCACAAAAAACATTACAAATCAGGAAAAGCGGAAAAGCTTGTAAAGATTTTTCAGCAAGTAAAAAGCACTTATAAAAAGTAACCAGCAATTTTTAAAGAGTAACTCCTTGGGATGACCTCTGTACATTGCAAGGATTTTAGAAAACTTTGTTGCAGAGTCCTACCTTTTGTTATTCTGCAGAAATAGCTGTTTTTCTGTCTGTATCCATGTGCAATGAGGATCTGTATGGGAGTGGCTTCCGAATTATTAATCTGCTGCTGCACTTGCAGGCTTCTAATGAGGAATGTTGCAGGGACTGCAACAAAATTACATTTTCATTGCAGGGGATGCCCAAAATCTGACTTGTATCTTAGTGCAGACTTCTGGGCAAATCAGTGCGCCAATCACACATTTCTGTGGGGGGGAGGGGGGCGTTCTATACACTATCTGTGAACAGAATACCTCCAGGTAGCCATATTGCATTTTACAGAAAATTACAGTGCTACAGATTTAAAAAAAAATACAAAAAAAAAAAAGGGAAAAGTAATTTTTGATAACATTTATTTACAATATGACTTGTGATAGCAATTCCACTATATTATTTTTTTTATTTGCCATTTTTTCCCGTAAAAAAGTGGGGTTACCCTTTCAATATTTTTTTCACGTTATGCTATGCTAATGGGAGCATGTTACAACTATAAAAGTAGTTGTTGTCAAAATACGGCTGCAAAAGTGCTTTAAAAATTATAATGAGTAAATATATATATATATATATATATATATATATATATATATATATATATAATTAAATTAATTAATATTCATTTATTATTATTATTTTCTATTATTATTTAAAAAAAATAGTTTTACTTTATTATTCAAACATTAGTTTATATATTACGGATGTTTGTAATGAGTGCTTTTCATGCATTTTCTTTGCACTGTAATGCTTTAAATCTTGCGACGAGACTGGGCGACGTCATATGACGTTGGCCCAGAACAAGAGAGGATCCTGCCCACTGGCATATGTCTATATGGCGGGCGGGAGGTGGTTAAATACAAGAATGCATACATAAATATATTTATTTAATAATATATATGCACAAATATTATTTAAAATACATAAATGATAGATAGAGCTATATATATATATATACACACACACACACACACACACACACACACACATCTATCATTTACGTATTTTAAATAAGATTTGTGTGTATATATTATTAATTTTTAATATATGTATATTAATTAAATATATTATATATCATACACACACATATATATTTTTTATAAATAAAAAAAAAAATGCAAAAAAAATAAAAAATAATAATAGTGAGTCCCGCAGTTTCCATGTCTTCTCACATAAGGTTGTGAAGATCATCTTTATTCTATGTTGGAGTGGTCATCACCTCCACATTTTTCTGCGTGAGCACACAAAAAAAGAAAGAAAAAAAAAAAAACAAACAGAAGGCAGACTGCGTAGACCGTGTCTAGCCCTCTTCTACAATGCTGGGTCCCCTGGCCCTGGGGCACACATATGGTTTAGGCGACTCCACCCACAACATCTCTCCCAAATATGACAAGGAGAAATAAAAGAGCCGACAGCTCCATGAGTACAATGTACCTCTCTGCCCCCAAGGAGCTCTGTTTATTGGTAAAGACGAGTGAAGAAAGCAAATCTCATCCTCTCTGACATTTCCATCATTTAAAATGCACCTGAAAATGCCTATTTATTTCTGGCCAATGCAGATGATTCTATGCGTCCAAGGCTTGTTCTCCTATTGGTATAGTTATATGAAGATATGAGATCTACTATGCAGAGTACATGTGACCAATCCAGAACACTCCCCTGGAATGGATTGAACATCAGATCCCACACCACTACCACTTATATTTTCTTAAAGGGCTCATTCTCATGCTTTCCAAAACACACAGGCGCACGCGCATACACATTGAACTACAGTGCTATGCACTTTGTACACATTTAATGAGCATTCTGTAACATTTTGCTGCTTTGCAACATTCATAGAACCTTGCACAATGTGTGTAATATGCAAGTACATGAATTCCCATGCTTCAAACAATGCTTTCCTTTATTTCTGTAGAAGCTGAAAATATTAGTACAATGCAGCATGCTGTATACAGTACAAGGTACGGCTCGGTGAGAATGATGGAGGCGTCTCTCTGTTCTAGGGATGTATACAGGGGGGCCTCAGGTCCCCGACATCAACAAACGGACACACATATTAACTAGTGAAAGCAATGCTATAGAGGGCGGTCAGAAACTGCAGTCATGCAATAGGAGATGGTCAGAGACTAGGCATATGCTACAAGAGATAATCAGAGACTGTGGACATGCTTCAGAGGATGGTAGGAGGCTGGGAACACGCTGCAAGAGATGGTCAGAGACTGGGGACACGCTACAAGAGATGGTCAGAGACTGGGGACACGCTACAAGAGATGGTCAGAGACTGGGGACACGCTACAAGAGATGGTCAGAGACTGGGGACACGCTACAAGAGATGGTCAGAGACTGGGGACACGCTACAAGAGATGGTCAGAGACTGGGGACACGCTACAAGAGATGGTCAGAGACTGGGGACACGCTACAAGAGATGGTCAGAGACTGGGGACACGCTACAAGAGATGGTCAGAGACTGGGGACACGCTACAAGAGATGGTCAGAGACTGGGGACACGCTACAAGAGATGGTCAGAGACTGGGGACACGCTACAAGAGATGGTCAGAGACTGGGGACACGCTACAAGAGATGGTCAGAGACTGGGGACACGCTACAAGAGATGGCCAGAGACTGGGGACACGCTACAAGAGATGGCCAGAGACTGGGGAGCGTGCTACAAGAGATGGCCAGAGACTGGGAGCGTGCTACAAGAGATGGTCAAAAACTGGGAGCGAGCTACAAGAGATGGTCAGAGACTGGGGGCACGCTATAAGAGATGGTCTGAGACTGGGGGCACATTACAAGAGATGGTCAGAGACTGGGGACACGCTACAAGAGATGGTCAGAGACTGGGGACACGCTACAAGAGATGGTCAGAGACTGGGGACACGCTACAAGAGATGGTCAGAGACTGGGGACACGCTACAAGAGATGGCCAGAGACTGGGGACACGCTACAAGAGATGGCCAAAGACTGGGGGGCACGCTACAAGAGATGGCCAGAGACTGGGAGCGTGCTACAAGAGATGGTCAAAAACTGGGAGCGAGCTACAAGAGATGGTCAGAGACTGGGGGCACGCTATAAGAGATGGTCTGAGACTGGGGGCACATTACAAGAGATGGTCAGAGACTAGGCAAATATTACAAGAGATGGTCAGAGACAAGGAGCACGCTACAAAACATGGTCAGACCCCGGGGTATGCTATAATATATGGTCAGGGAGTAGGTGCATGCTACAAGGAATAGTCAGAGACTATAGACATGTTACAACAGATGGTCAGAGACAACAAAAATGCTACAAGAGCTGGTCAGAGATTAGGAAACATACTGCATGAGATGGTCAGAAAGAAAAGAGATCTTACAAAAGCTGGTCAGACTAAACGGGCATGCTACAGAAGCTGGTCAGAGAGTGTAAAGACCAGGGTTTTTTTTCAGGGGGAACTTGGGGGAACTCAGTTCCACCACCTTTGGCTCAGACCCTTTGGTGCCTGCTCACCACAATCACTTGTAAACACATGAGTCTGGTTTCTGTGTTTACAAGTGACAGCTCTGCACTCTGTGTGTAACCCCCTGAACTATGCACTCTGTATGTAATGCAATCCTGGTATTTAATGCCCCTTTAAGACCATTCTACTGTTTGTGAAATCTGAACGGGGTCGTGGTTGAGTTCCTGCACCTACTTTCTGAGAAAAAAAAGCTCTGGTAAAGACAGAGGACATGCTTCAGGAGACAATCTAGAGATTCAGGCTATTCCAGCCCCTTACACATCCATGCTCCCTCCCACCTTGGTGCCCCTCCAGCCCCCATGATATGACTTGTAGTACATTAGATTTCTCCATGTAAGATCCAATATAAGAGAAACATAAAACGAGGAATGAGATGGCCAGCAGTAAAAATATGAAGATAAATAGAAGAAAGGAATGCAGCAAAACATGTCACTACTATATCCAATCAGAAGAAAAGGTTTCTTTCACTTGTCTGGTGAACCATGTAAGACAAGCACAATAAGGGGCCACACGATAAGTGTGAAAGGGCCACATGTGGACACCAGGACCCCCATATTTAGGGGTAAACAAGGGGTGGATGTGTATATAATATAGATGGAGTTTGCACAGAGGTCCCCTTGGAGGGTGATGGATCCTGTGTCCTCTATGACACCAACCCCCTTGTCTCCTATGTGTAGGACAAGTGACAGCACAGGGTGCCTGATCCTGCCAGGTGACCCCCCTGATCATCACACACAGCACACTGCCCTCCCTCTCCTCTGCCACCCATCTCACCTCGGTCACTACACTGCCATACTCCCAGCGATGAGCGGAGTGCGGGCACACTGCAGCGTCAGTCCGATCTCCGGGCACCCCATGCCGTGACTCCCATGCCGTCCCCGTACGCTGTCACCCCGGATCCGCTCTTCGAAGCCGCCCCCGTCTACACCTACACCGAAAGCACCGGCGCCTCCCACTCTCCGCCCATCGGACTAACGCGGCCAACCACAGACAAGATGAGGAGGAGCCGGCATCTGTCATCTGCGGAGTCGGCGCGTTGGAGTGTCAGAGAAACCCCGCCCCCTCCCCGGCTGTGTGTGGCGTGGTTGGGGCAGATGGCAGAGGGAGGGATGCTGATGTGAAGGGCTATTGTGGTACCCGGATTAGGACAATGCCTGCTAGAAGTACAAGGAGCAGTGATTGATCTATAACAGTAGTGACCCCCACATGGGCAGTCATTGATCTATGACAATAGTCACCCCAACATGGGCAGTCATTGATCTATAACAGTAGTGACCCCACACGGGCAGTCATTGATCTATGACAATAGTCACCCCCACATGGGCAGTCATTGATCTATAACAGTAGTGACCCCACACGGGCAGTCATTGATCTATAACAGTAGTGACCCCCACATGGGCAGTCATTGATCTATGACAATAGTGACCCCCACATAGGCAGTCATTGATCTATAACAGTAGTGACCCCCACATGGGAAGTCATTGGTCTATGAAAACAGTGACCCCCACATCATGGGCAGTCATTGATCTATGACAATAGTGACCCCCACATAGGCAGTCATTGATCTATAACAGTAGTGACCCCCACATGGGAAGTCATTGGTCTATGAAAACAGTGACCCCCACATGGGCAGTCATTGATCTATGACAAAAGTGACCCCCAGTCCCCACATGGGAAATCATTGGTCATATGACAACAGTGACCCCCACATGGGAAGTCATTGGTCTATGACAATAGTGACCCACATGGATCTGAGTTATTTATGTGATCATTTAAAGGATCAGAAATAAAAAGACATCAGGTGACAACCCCTAGTTAGTTCCACCTGTAAATGAGATCTTAGTGTGCTACAATGTAGCAGGAGATTATTGAGTGTGCAGTCTCTGTATACAAAGATAGTGCCGATGTTCTGTCAAGAAGTGCCCCCTATCGAAAAAAAATGTCTGGCCGGAACTGTGCATGCGCGGAACGAATAGCCGACATTGTGCCACACGCTCTTGATGCTCCTACAAGTTTGCAGGGGGCAGATTTGTTCTTGATGGGTGCGTGTGAGGGACCGATGTGTACATGAAGGGGGCGTACTTTTAATGAAGGACAGAGATGCTAAAATGGGGGCAGAATTCCTAAACAAAGCTAACACAAGCAATTACGCCCCCTTTCATGTAGGCATCCACCCCTCAAGAACAAATCCGCCCCTTGCAGACTTGCATGAGCATCGGACGCGCGTGGCACAATGTTGGCTATTGTGCACAGGCGCCGTCTACAGCTGATCGTAAATTCAGCTGTTCGACGGCTCCGTTATGCACTGCGCCTGCACAATTCCAGCTGACATTGTTTTTCTCAACAGGACACCAGGACAAGGTCACATAGCGCCAAGGGCAAAGATGCCAACCGGCGCCCCCACCTCTACAAAATGTTTCAGGATTACGCGGTTAATTCACTAAAGACAAATAGACTGTGAACTTTCCAAAAAAGTGCAGTTGCACTCTGGAAATGCAGTTGTTCCAGAGCTTAGTAAATCAGCAGAAGCTCTGCTGACTTCTATCATCCAATCATGTACAAGCAAAAATGCTGTTTTTTTTTTCCTTGCACCTGATTGGGTACTCTTTGCAAAGTAAAGCTTTACCCCATTTACTAAGATTTGGAGCAACTGCGCTTGAAGAGCGCATAGTCTATTTGTCTTTAGTACATTAACCCCAGTGTGTCAGCAAAGATCCCCTCCAAAAAAATGTGAGCACTAATCTGCACGCTTACCCCCAAGCATAAATTCCTTTGCAAACCGAAATTCTTCCCAAACAAAAATCTCTCTCTTCCAGTACTTCTGTCAGGTCACATGATACCACAGTGCCCAGGGCAGCCGTTCCTCCTGCCCACCCCTTGTCTCAGCCCTGGATATAGGTATACTATAGTAGGTACACATTTATATTATATATAGTGAAATGTCATTTCATTTTTGAATGGCTTGGTTTTCCATATTTTCTTATTTTTTATTTATTTTTTAAATATGGAACGCTTCACGAATTTGCGTGTCATCCTTGCGCAGGGGCCATGATAATCTTCTCTGCCGATACAAGGAAAGTTTTCCATATCTTTAAGAGGAGCCCTTATAAATAGGTTTGTAGACTCCATATCTAGCAGATGCAGGGTTAGTTATTGCCCATGTGGAACTAGCACTCAGACAAAACGTTCTCTTTTTTTAATTATTTTTGAAAGAGTGATGCCGCGTACACCCGACTGTTTTTCACGATGTGAAAAAAGAATTTTTTTTTAATGTCATTAAAAACGATTGTGTGTGGGCTCCAGAGCATTTTTCGCGACATGAAAAATGGCCATTAAACATTAAAGCGGATGGTTCACCATAAATAAATATTAAAAGCCAGCAGCAACAAATACTGCAGCTGCTGACTTTTAATATTAGGACACTTACCTGTCCTGGAGTCCAGCGGCGTCCGCAGCAGAGGATGAGCGATCGCTCGTCACCCTGCTGCTCCCCCCTCCATCCACGGTGAGGGAACCAGGAAGTGAAGCGCTGCGGCTTCACTGCCCGGTTCCCTACGGCGCATGCGCGAGTCGCGCTGCGCCCGCGATTGGCTCCCGCTGTGTGCTGGGAGCTGAGAGTTCCCAGCACACAACGGGAAAAGCCCGTCTTTTGCCCGAGACTGCGGGCCGGAAGTGGGTGCGGATACCTGTCTTTAGACAGGTATCTGCACCCCCCTCCCCCCTGAAAGGTGTCAAATGTGACGCCGGAGGGGGGGAGGGTTCCGATCAGCGGATCTTCACTTTAGGGTGGAGATCCGCTTTAAGAACATGCTCTAAATTTTCGCGTCATTTTTCACGTTGTTTTTATCGTCGTAAAAAATGGACGTGTGTACGCGGCATAAGAGAGGGTTATAACAGCTGTCAGCTTCTTTTTTTTTTACCATCTGTGTCCAATAAGAGAGATTTCTTTTCACTGCCTGTCCTGTAGCCAAAACAGGAAGTGAGAGTGAATTACTCCAAAGTGGTTGTCTTAGTGTCTCCATTGGATGCTTTCCCCTTTATTCTTGTTTTGGTGACAACCCAAATTAAGTGATTTTCTTTTACTTTCACTTTCAGTAATAATAGCAAACAGGACACAGAGAGGGTAAATCTCTCTATCAGGGGCACAGACAGCAATAAAAAAAACTTCAGATTTGTGCCTTTAGTTATCCTTTAAGAGGAAGTTTTACATTTTTTTAACCACTTAACCCCCGGACCATATTGCTGCCCAATGACCAGAGCACTTTTTGTGATTCGACACTGCGTCGCTTTAACTGACAATTGCGCGGTCGTGCGACAGGGCTCCCAAACAAAATTGGTGTCATTTTTTCTTTTGGTGGTATTTGATCACTTCTGTGGTTTTTATTTTTTGCGCTATAAACAAAAATATAGCGACTATTTTGAAAAAAATTCAATATTTTTTACTTTTTGCTATAATATCGCCTAAAAATATATAAAAAAAAACATTTTTTTCCTCAGTTTAGGCCAATGCGTATTCTTCTACATATTTTTAATTTAAAAAAAATCGCAATACGCGTTTATTGATCGGTTTGCGCAAAAGTTATAGCGTTTACAAAATAGGGGGTAGTTTTATGGCATTTTTATTAATATTTTTTTTTACTAATGGCGGCAATCATCGATTTTTTTCAGTACTGCGACATTATGGCGGACACTTCGGACACTTTTGACATATTTTTGGGACCATTGGCATTTTTATAGCGATTAGTGCTATAAAAATGCATTGGATTACTATAAAAATGCCACTGGCAGTGAAGGGGTTAACACTAGGGGCGGGGAAGGGGTTAAGTATGTTCCTGGGTGTGTTCTAACTGTATAGGGGGGTGGCCTCACTAGGGGAAATCATTGATCTTCTGTTCATACATTGTATGAACAGACAGTCAGGTATTTCTCTCCTGACAGGATCGGGAGCTATGTGTTTACACACACAGCTCCCGGTCTTCGCTCTGTACCGAGCAATCACGAGTGCCCGGCGGCGATCGCGCCCGCCGGGCACGCACACGGGACTCGGGCCCCCTAGTGGCCGATTAAAGAGCCGACGTAGAGCTATGGGCTCTCGCGCAGGAGAGCCAACCTGCCGCCGTAAAACGACGGTGCACGGTTGGCAAGTAGTTGAATTATTTTAAACATTGTTGATTTTTTTTTTAAACGAACTCCTGTGAAATATTGTGCAGGTTGCTGTTTATTCCTTTTGAAAATCAGTCCCACATAGCTCCCAACTGTCCCTGATTTCGAGGGACTGTCCCTGATTTGGAGCAATGTCCATCTGTCCCTCATTCTTCCTTATTTGTCTTTCATTTTGGTCTGATCTATATAAATGTATATAAAATGCACTTTTTATCTGTCAAAAGGTGTTCCCCGGGCTAAACCTTTTTTCTGATTTCTAAATTGCTGAATTTTTAAATTCCAAAAGACAGTATAAAGGAATAGTAGTGGTAAAAAAAAGCCCTTGTGGATTTAACCACAATCTTGTTTTTTTGTATAATTCTCCTGTCAATGGGGTGTGTCCTATGTCTGCATATATTTGCTGATAGGTGTCCCTCATTCCCATTAAAAATGTTGGGAGGTATAGTCCCATCGCCATATCCTGAGCACATACCTCCCAACTTTTTGAGATGGGAATGAGGGACACCTATCAGCAAAAGTATGCAGGTTTAGGACACACCCCTTGTCACGCCCCCTTAAAGGAGAATTGTACAAAACAAGTGTGCTTTTCTTATCACTACTATTCCTTTATCTTGGCTTTTGGGTATGCAACAATTTAGAAATCAGATGAAAGGATTAGCGCTGAAAAACACTTTTTGATAGATAATAAGTACATTTTATATACAACTATATAGATCAGACCAAAATGGGGGACAAATGAGGAGGACAGAGGGATATTGCTCTAAATCAGGGCCAGTCCCTTGAAATCAGGGACAGTTGAGAGTTATGTTAGCAGACTGCTAGTTCTGCATTGGAGGAAAACATGGTAAAGTATAAGTAATAAAGAGCAGTAAGCACAGCCTATGTATGTAAAGGCCATATACTGTACATAGACGTCTCATATACAGCACATAGGTAGTCCAAAGCTTTAAACAAAAGCAAGGTTTTTAACCAATTTATGACGTTCTGCATACAAGGCAAAAAAACATCAGACAAGTAACTAGGCCTATGACTTTCTCCTCTGCCAAGGACCATCTGCTCTGAAGTTGTCAAAGCCATTGTAGGTCTATGCTCAAATGTGCTGACAGCGGTGTAGCTGGCCAGCTAGAACCTGTCCTAGGTAGCTAATATAACCTACATGTATATACAGCTAAACCTGCTAAGAACCTAATGTAGAGCACATGTTTATATGTGAGAGACAAAAGCAGAGTTATTCACTGTGATTTTGTGCTTGGATGTCATATAACAGTTGTATGTTGTGTTCACAGAAGGAAAAGAAAAAATATGCCTTTAAGAGTCATTTGTTTGTATGGCAGCAGGAGGTAAGGAATAACACAGTTGAATTCATGCCAGCAAGCTTTTGTGACTTATTAGAAGTTAAGCTTTTGTGACTCATTAGAAGCCTTGGCCCAATCACAGCTAATCTCACACTGAGCAGAGTCTTGACCTATCATAGCCTCCTTTGTATCTATTTCTGTCTGGGAGGTTCCTAATACTCCATGTGCTGCTAGATTATTCCACACAGAGACAGAAAGCCACATGGAGACAGAGACACAGAGCAGAACAGACACAAGGCTAAAGTTGTGTTTTTTGGAAGCCAGGGGCTAAAAATAGGTATGTGACACAGTTATATATATGTTCTTATTGTAAATAGTGTGGTTATACCTGTATACTGATCTAGTTGTGTGTTCACTTGTAGTTCCACCATACCTTCAAACAAACTCATACCTTAAAACCTTCATACCGAACCATACCGAACCATACCATACCATACCATATCATACCTTCATACCAAACCCAACTAAGCTAACCCTGCAAAAGCAACCCTGCAAACCAAGTTGCAAACCACAGTTATACCTTTCAGAGAAATCAGAGAATGCTTTGATAACTTACAGAGAGAGAGAGAGAGAGAGAGAGAGATGGAGAGAGTAAATACTGAAGAAAGAAATATATCCACCATCTTATGTTAAATGACAAGATTGAATATTTGAACCACCATTTTCTGTTATACTTATTCATCACGTGTTTTTGTACATGGACTGTCTGCTGCAAAGCAGCAGTATTATATAAGAAGAAAAGTGAAGTTAATAAAGAAGTTTTTTTAAGCATTTGGTGTGCTCTTTAAACCTACTGCTTCCATAGAATGGCGCAGGAGGATTTTTTTTTTTTTCCAAAATCTTTATTTACACACAACAGGAAACACATCCACATAAATCACAACGTTATGAAAAAAAAAAAAGTAATAACATCTACAGGGAAATACACGTTATAAAAACACATATAGGTGTGGTAAGTCCATTCACAGTGTTTGATGAGAAATCTGGCCATCCAAGCCAAGGTGTCAGCTCTTACGAGCGATAGGTAGGTGGTCTCGCCTTGACCTCATCAAGCTTTCCCAGTGTTGGGCTTAGTTCGGTGTATATCATCAAACAACCTCAACCCCAAAGATGTATCGTGAGACATGGACCTGCAGATATGTTCCCATTTTCCGTTTCCAAAGGAGAAATAAAAGAAAGGGTGGAAAGCGTCAAAGAGAGAGAGTTCCCGAGTCTAACACGGGATAGTGGGGGGAAGTAGTCACCTTGCAGGAGGAATTTTAGAGTAATAGACAGTCTTGTTGGACTGAAAAGTCAGAGATATCCCAATTCTACTAATGCCACAGCGCATGAGGCACTTCATAGTGCTGCGCCTGCCACAAGCGGCGCTGTAAGAATGAAGTCTTGCAAACAGTAGCTAACTTTCAGGCTTTATTCATAATTACTGCACTGTATAAATAATTAAATATATAGTATATAGAGGAAGCTCTTGAGACCTGTAAAACAGTGTCCCCCAGACTATAAGATAGGCTGACCCAAATATACATCACTCATAGAGCACACCTGACCCCAATCCGTGTAGCTAGATATAAGCGCACCCAATCTACCTTCTGTGCAATGTGTGTTCAAGAGACGGGAACTTTTTTTCACCTTATTTGGGCCTGCCCTAAAATCCAGGATCTTTGGAAACAGATCATAACATTCCTCCATGACACAATGGGCACCCCTGTTACTCTTGACCCCAGACAGTGCTTACTAGGAATTTTTCCTACGGACATAGATAAATATACCAACATTTTTCTGCATGAGACATTGTTTTCGGTTAGCCCGTAAATGGATGAGACAGCTCCCCCCCACTTTCTCAGAATGGAGGGCGGAGATAAACCTGACCCTGCCGTATAAGAAGTGTGTGTATATTAATAGGGCCTGCCCAGATAAATACTATAAAATATGGGATCGATGGCTGAACGAATCTGAAACCTGTGACTAGCCTCGCCCTGCTAGTGGGTTATAACCTTTTTGACCCCACCTGCTGCCCTAATTTTAATTTTAATTTTACTTTTCATTTTGATTCTAACTACTTGCTGTCTCAAAACGCCGCTGGGTAGATCCGGAAGAGACGACTCATTGTATTGCACATGCAAACCTATACTGAACTTATGTTGATGTTGTCAATCTGAAAACTGGTTAGTCTATGTACCCACATATAACTGTTTATTTTCTGTATGCAACTTTACTCAATAAAACATTTTGTTTGATTTAAAAAAAATATATAGTATATAGCAATATCATTGTTTCAGTAGTGTGTTTATGTACATTCAAACGGGTTTCCTTTGATTTGCACCTATTATTATTTTTTTTAATTAAAATCATAAATATTTATTAACTTATTAAACCTTATTGAGCAATTTCTTACCTTCTCCTTTTAGTTTCTATGTCTTTTTTTTCGTGTTTTGTCTTTTTGTGGGGGGGGGGGGGGGGCATTTTAGCATTTGATTCAATTTATTCATTTTGTAAAGCACTACACAAACTGTTGATGCTCTATAAGTCCTATATAATAGCATTAATAACAATTAATGTTTCTCCCAGGAGTCAGATAGCTTTCATCTATGTATCACACATTTTCTAATTACATCCTATGTGCAAAATGTGTGACTATATGGGTTAAATGCACTGTTAAAGCCTATGTAATAGAAAAATAAAAACAATATATATAGTACATCTCTGCAATACATGCACAATTCCCTAATTTATATCCCTTTAAAGACCCTGTAAGTACAGAGAAATACCCATTGACCTGCCAGAAACGCACTTAGGTCCAAACTTCCTGTTGTAACCGTTCAACATAAACATGACCAAAGTGTTTCCTGTCTCAACAGCTGCTGCTTGCTGAGTACCGAACCTGGGTTCTGATCTTTTTTATGGTAAGCTCAGACAGGGTCTATTTATAAAAAAGCACTCACACAGCCACCATGAATAATCACCATGTTGTGTCCAATACGTGTATTTCCTATACTCATCAGCTACATCTAGTGGCCATAATGCAATATTTTCCTGACAAAATACCACATTATGGCCATTAGTTGGAGCTGACAGTCATAGGAAATAAACATATTAAGCTGGTCATAAATTATACAAGTTTCTTGTTCAATTTCCTTTAGATTTACCTTCAACTATATCCAGGGCCTCCCTGATTGCATACAAAATTGAAAGTGTTTAGGTGTGATTATATATTTTGGAAAATCTAAAGGACAGTTGTAGAAGATTGAATTACATATTGCCAGCCTTAGACACAATACAGAAATTATTTGTGATGGCTGTGAGAATTCTGGAGAAATTCGCGCAGACAATTTTCAATAGTTATAGACCCCATAGTTGTAGTTTTTTGTCCAAATTATGTATCCTTTAGGTTTATATGTGTCTGTGAAATCCTCACTTGTGGTACAGTAACTAAGAAGTATTTTGTGGGTACAGAGACTGCAGCATATATGTGCAGTGTGAACTGTGAGTAGACTTAGGGCCAGATTCAGGAACAGTTAGGCTGGCGGATCCAGTGATCCGCCAGCCTAACTGTGACTTTGAGCCGGCGTTTTTGTTTTCTGTAACCAGAAAACAAGAAACGCCGGGTTGAAGCTCCGATGCAATCAGCGTAACTGAGTTTCGCCATCGCATCGTTACTTCAACTTAAAAATGGCGCCGGGGGCGTTCCCGCTGATTTCCGCTCAAAAAATATGTTAATGAGCGGAAATCGTCAATTCACAAGCGAATTCCGGCGCGACGCAATGACGGTACGACGTTTCCGGACGGGATACGCGGCGCAAAGATATACCTACATGGGGTTGGAATATCCTATGTTAGGTATAGGCGTCGCCATCGCGTCGGGAAAAAAATAAATCACGTCGCTTGCGTAAAAAGTTCATGAATGGGAATGTGACGTCATTGACATTCATTCACAGAATTTGGAGCATGCGCACGGGGATGTTTTAACACTCGACGCATGCGCAGTACGTTCGCGGCGGGATCGCGCTTCATTTAAATACTTCACGCCCCGTACCCGCCCAATTTGAATTCTGCCGGCTCATTTGCGATGCGCTGCCGCAACTTTAGGAGCAAGTGCTTCTTGAATAACAGCACTTGCTCCTAAAATTTCTGCAGCGTAACGCAAATGAGAAGCGTTACTCTGGAGCAAAGATGCTCCCATCTACCTGAATCTGGCCCTATGACTGTATTTTACCATGTTCCCTTAAGCCACATATGTCAAACACAAGGCTCACAGGCCAGACCATTTCATGTGGCCCTCACGCCTCTCCTGCAGCTGCAACACCACCCTTGTCTCTACCTCCACCTTGTCTCAGCAGTCAGCAGCAGTGAGGAGAACAGAACTACTCCACCAGATCCTGTGCTTCTCTGTGCAGCATCAGCACCCCTTTGTCTCCGCCTCCCCGGTCTCATCATTCAGCAGACTCCAGCAGCTAACTTCAGCAGCTAACTCCAGCACTCCTCTGGTCCTCCTCCAGACCGTGCACTTGAGTGGGCGTGATCCCGCGTTGCTCTCTCCATTGCTTTTCAGCTCTTCATTGGATAGATTGATAGCAGCACAGCCACTGGCTGATGTCAATCAAATCAAATGACATAAGCACCAGGGGCGGGGCCAAGCCATGCACTCTGCGGCTATGGACACAGAGTGTATGCCAAAGAAGCACGCCCGCAAGGTAACCCCCTTGGGAGAGATCTTCCCAGAGGGGGTTATCTATTGAGGGGAGGAGCCGAGAGAGCCACCGTGGGACCCCAGAAGAGGACAATTGGGGCCACTCTGTGCAAAACGAACTGCACAGTAGAGGTAAGTATGACATGTTTGTTATTTTAAAGTGAACCTTTAGTGTTACTTTCACCACTTGCTTACTGTGCACATATACCCCCGTCCTGCCCAGGCAGGTTTCAGCTTTCGGCACTGCGTCGCTTTAACTGACAATTGCGCGGTCGTGCGACGTAGCTCCCAAACAAAATTTACATCCTTTTTTTCCCACAAATAGAGCTTTCTTTTGGTGGTATTTGATCGCCTGTACGATTTTTATTTTTTGTGCTATAAACAAAAAAAGAGCATACATTTAAAAAACAATATTTTTTACTTTTTGCTATAATAAATATCCCATTTTTTTTCTCAGTTTAGGTCGATACGTATTCTTCTACATATTTTTGGTAAAAAAAGAAAAGAAAAACGCAATAAGCGTATAGTGACTGGTTTGCGCAAAAGTTATAACGCCTACAAAATAGGGACATAATTATGATTTTTTTTTTTTTTTTTACTAGAAATGGCTGCGATCTGCAATTTTTATTGGGACTGCGACATTATAGCGGACACATCGGACACTTTTGACACATTTTTGGGACCATTCACATTTATACAGTGAACAGTGCTATAAATATGCATTGATTACTGTATACATGTGACTGGCGGGGAAGGAGTTAACCACTAGGGGGCAGGGAAGGGGTTAAATGTGTAGCCTAGTGAGTGATTCTAACTGTAGGGGGAGGGGACTGACTGGGGAGGTGACCGATCTGTGTCCCTATGTACAAGGGACACAGCATCGGTCTCCTCTCCCTGACAGGACGTGGATCTCTGTGTTTACACACAGAGATCCACGGTCCTGCTCAGTTACTGGGCAATCGCGGGTGCCCGGTGGCCATCGCGGCCGCCGGGCATGCGCATTGTGTTCCTATTAACACGGCGGGTGCGCGCACGTGCCACCGACGACTCGTGCGCCCCCTAGCGGCTTTAAAAGACTAGGAAGTCATATGAAGTCCTGTCAGAACATTTGGGCTACTATGCCGCCGTCAATTGACGGTGGCTGGTAGCTGAGTGGTTAAGGCAAATAAGAGTAAACAGAGCAAATAGAGAGTGTGAATCTCCCTAAGGGGGCCCAGACAGCAATAAAAACCTGACAGAGGTTCTAACCTCTCTCTACTCTATCCAAAAACCCCAAAAATGTATAAAAATTATTCTTAAAGTGGAGATGTTAATAAATTCAGAGATTAATCAATGTGGACCTGCAATCCAAGCTGTTTGCCTTCTATTCAGACCTGCAGTCACAATGTAGCCTTCCATTAGCTACTTCTTTTGTGATTCTGAGATGTTTTATGAATGCAGAGAGACAGAATGGAGCTCAGTGCTGGAAAAATGAAAAACTGTGAAATATATTGTGTTCTTTTGTGTTAAAAGAAACGGGATGAAAGTGAATCTTTGTGATGCGGGCATGGTACTTCATATCACTTCCACAGAGCAGCAATCATCTTGTTCAGCTCATAAACTGCTTCTTCAATTACAATTCATACTTTACAATACCTGTTTTGTTGCATATATGTGTGAAAAGGTGTGTCACAATAAACCATGTTCTCTACGACAATACCTACCTTTCACTATGACTGACACTCGCCGCAGCACGCTTTGTGTGGTGCACCATCCTTAGGCCACAGGCAACTGTCCCAACTATAAAAGGGTTAGTTGTGTTTGCCTGACAGGCAAAAAGATCCAAGTCTTTGAAGTAATCTGTCCTTAAACCTATAATTCCAAAAAAAATTCAAGCAGCAAGCTCTTTATTGCAGAAGACATGCTATGCCTCCTCTGTAATAAAGCTGCCCATACACTTTATTTTTTTTCGTCCAGCCAGGGGGTTCCACCAGGGGCGTCATTAGGGGTAGGCTGAGGAGGCTGGAGCCCTGAAAGGGCAGCCGAAAAGCCCCGAGTCTCGGGCATGCCAAACTCAATTAGTACCCCGGAGCACTGCCAAGCAGGGACCATAACTTTTCCGAGTGTGCCTGAAGACACAGCAGGTCCTGCCTTCTGGAACCTGCAGCGCCTATGATGGACGTCCCACTGGTCCAATCCAGGACAATGGGACATGTGACGTCCATCATAGGCGCTGCAGGTGGGAATTACAATGCCGCCCGGCGCGCCATGTTGCCTGGTTCAGCGGCTCTTCCCCGTGGTGCGCTACAGTGCCTTGCAAAAGTATTCAGCCCCCTTGAACTTTGCGACCTTTTGCCACATTTCAGGCTTCAAACATAAAGATATAAAACTGTAATTTTTTGTGAAGAATCAACAACAAGTGGGACACAATCATGAAGTGGAACGAAATTTATTGGATATTTCAAACTTTTTTAACAAATAAAAAACTGAAAAATTTGGCGTGCAAAATTATTCAGCCCCTTTACTTTCAGTGCAGTAAACTCTCTCCAGAAGTTCAGTGAGGATCTCTGAATGATCCAATGTTGACCTAAATGACTAATAATGATAAATAGAATCCACCTGTGTGTAATCAAGTCTCTGTATAAATGCACCTGCACTGTGATAGTCTCAGAGGTCCGTTTAAAGTGCAGAGAGCATCATGAAGAACAAGGAACACACCAGGCAGGTCCGAGATACTGTTGTGGAGAAGTTTAAAGCCGGATTTGGATACAAAAAGATTTCCCAAGCTTTAAAGCCCCATACACACTATCAGTTTTCCTGACGGTTTTCTCTTCAGGTTTACCAAAACCATCTAATATGAGGTCAAACCTCAAGAGTTTCAATTTGTATGCAATCAGGCAGGCCCTTGCACTACATGGTTTTGGTAAACCTGATGAGAAAACCGTCAGGAAAACTGATAGTGTGTATGGGGCTTAAACATCCCAGGGAGCACTGTGCAAGCGATAATATTGAAATGGAAGGAGTATCAGACCACTGCAAATCTACGAAGACCTGGCCGTCCCTCTAAACTTTCAGCTCATACAAGGAGAAGACCGATCAGAGATGCAGTCAAGAGGCCCATGATCACTCTGGATGAACTGCAGAGATCTACAGCTGAGGTGGGAGACTCTGTCCATAGGACAACAATCAGTCGTATACTGCACAAATCTGGCCTTTATGGAATAGTGGCAAGAAGAAAGACATTTCTTAAAGATATCCATAAAAAGTGTTGTTTAAAGTTTGCCACAAGCCACCTGGGAGACACACCAAACATGTGGAAAAAGGTGCTCTGGTCAGATAAAAACCAAAATCGAACTTTTTGGCAAAAATGCAAAACGTTATGTTTGGCGTGAAAGCAACACAGCTCATCACCCTGAACCAGGGCCGCCATCAGGGGGGTACAGGCATTACACCTGTAAGGGGCCCGGGGGTCCCCAGGGGCCCGGATGGGGACCACCCTAATATATTTTTTTATAAAAAAATATATTTTTTTATAAAAAAATATATTTTTTTAATATATTTTTCTTTTATTTTTTGTTAAAGGGGCAATTTTTTTTCTTTTATTTTTTTTAGAGGTTCGGAGGTCCACAGGGGCCCGGAGGCCCCCAGGACACCGGATGGCAACCCCCCTTTTTTATTTATTTTCTATAAAAAAATATATTTTTTAATATATTTTTATTTTATTTTTTTATTAAAGGGACATTTTTTTAGGGGTCTAGGGGCCCGTAGGCCACCAGGGCCCCAGATGGCAACCCCCTCTTTTTTATTTTATTTTTTATAAAAAAATATATTTTTTTAATATATTTTTATTTTATTTTTTATTAAAGGGACAATTTTTTTTATTTTATTATTTTAGAGGTCCGGAGGTCCACAGGGACCTGGAGATCCCCAGGGCCCCAGATGACAACCCCCTTTTTTATAAAAAAAAATATATTTTTTATATATTTTTTTATTTCTTTTATTTTTATATTTATAATATATATTATATATATATATATATATATATATATATATATATATAATTATTATTAAAGGGCCCAGAGGTCCCCAGGGCCCCCGGATGACAATCCTCCTTTTTTTATAATTTTTTTTACTTTTTTATATTATTTTATTTATTTTTTTTAATATATAGATGTATTTTTATTAAAGGGCTCAGAGGTCCCCAGGGCCCCATGTGTCAAACCCCTTTTTTTATTATTGTATTTTTTATTTTTGTTTATATATTTTTTTTTATATTTTTATTTTTTATTAAAGGGCCCAGAGGTCCCCAGGGCCCTGGAAGGCAACCCCCTTGTTTTTTTTTTATATATATAAATGTTTATTTCTTTTTTATATATATATTTTTTTATTTCTTTCTTTTTTTTAAAAGGGCCCAGAGGTTTCTTTTTATTAAAGGGCCCAGGGGTCCCGAATGGAAAGCCCCCTTTTTTTGTAATTTCCTTTTATAAAAAAAAAAATAAATAAGGTCCCCGGGGCCCCAGTTGGCTAACAACCTTTTTTATATATATTTTTCTTTATTTCTTCAGGGCCCCCCCCGCTTCTCAATTCGCGCCAGCAGCCCCCCCCCCCCCGCTTCTCAATTTAAGGCGGCACCCCCGGTTCTGGTTCTCTGCTCAGGGGGCCCATGCCTGAAGCTGTGTAAGGGGGCCCAAAATTCCTGATGGCGGCCCTGCCCTGAACACACCATCCCCACTGTCAAACATGGTGGCAGCATCATGGTTTGGGCCTGCTTTTCTTCAGCAGGGACAGGGAAGATGGTTAAAATTGATGGGATGGGAAGATGGATGGAGCCAAATACAGGACCATCCTGGAAGAAAACCTGATGGAGTCTGCAAAAGACCTGAGACTGGGACGGAGATTTGTCTTTCAACAAGACAATGATCCAAAACATAAAGCAAAATCTACAATGGAATGGTTCACAAATAAACATATCCAGGTGTTAGAATGGCCAAGTCAAAGTCCAGACCTGAATCCAATCGAGAATCTGTGAAAAGAACTGAAAACTGCTGTTCACAAACGCTCTCCATCTAACCTCACTGAGCTCGAGCTGTTTTGCAAGGAGGAATGGGCAAAAATGTCAGTCTCTCGATGTGCAAAACTGATAGAGACATACCCCAAGCGACTTACAGCTGTAATCGCAGCAAAAGGTGGTGCTACAAAGTATTAACTTAAGGGAGTTTGAAATATCCAATAAATTTCGTTCCACTTCATGATTGTGTCCCACTTGTTGTTGATTCTTCACAAAAAATTACAGTTTTATATCTTTATGTTTGAAGCCTGAAATGTGGCAAAAGGTTGCAAAGTTCAAGGGGGTCGAATACTTTCGCAAGGCACTGTATATGCACTGGACATTTCAAGGGTGCTATATACACCAGTACGGGCCCCTGATGGGCAAGCAATTCCCTCAAAAAACTTTGACTGTTATCCACGGGTCCTATATATCTGTTCTCCACCCGTGGACCAAGACTGATGGCCGGAGTATTGAGGTGCTATTTACTTTTCGATTGACAGCAACTACTCAGTTGGCTTTGAGTTCTATACACTGGATTGACTTTTCAATTATGTGGTTTATCTTTTGAATAAGAGCGTTACATGTCCAGATATCTAGGGGTTAATAATTATACTTTGGTCAAGTGGGATTTCATCATACCCCCACTTTTAGAATACAACGTTGTAATTTTTTACAGTGTATTTATTATGTGGTGGTCAGGTCAGTGTGGTCAGGTCAGTGTAGTCAGGTCAGGTCAGTGTAGTCAGGTCAGGTCAGTGTATGCAGGTCAGTGTAGTCAGGTCTGTGTATGCAGGTCAGGTCAGTGTGGTAAGGTCAGTGTGGTCAGGTCAGTGTGGTCAGGTCAGGTCAGTGTAGTCAGGTCAGGTCAGTGTATGCAGTTCAGGTCAGTGTATGCAGTTCAGGTCAGGTCAGTGTGGTCAGGTCAGTGTATGCAGGTCAGGTCAGGTCAGTGTAGTCAGGTCAGGTCAGTGTATGCAGGTCAGGTCAGTGTAGTCAGGTCAGTGTATGTAGGTCAGGTCAGTGTGGTAAGGTCAGTGTGGACAGGTCAGGTCAGTGTGGTCAGGTCAGTGTGGTCAGGTCAGGTCAGTGTAGTCAGGTCAATGTATGCAGGTCAGGTCAGTGTATGCAGTTCAGGTCAGGTCTGTGTGGTCAGGTCGGGTCAGTGTAGTCAGGTCAGGTCAGTGTAGTCAGGTCAGTTTAGTCAGGTCAGGTCAGTGTAGTCAGGTCAGCGTATGCAGGTCAGGTCAGGTCAGTGTAGTCAGGGCAGGTCAGTGTATGCAGGTCAGGTCAGTGTAGTCAGGTCAGTGTAGTCAGGTCAGTGTATGCAGGTCAGGTCAGTGTAGTCAGGTCAGTGTATGCAGGTCAGGTCATGTCAGTGTTAGTGTATGCAGGTTATGTCAGTGTGTGTGTCTGTACGTAGGTCAGGGTATGTGGTGTGGTCAGGTCAGTGTGGTCAGGTCAGGTCAGTGTAGTCAGGTCAGTCTAGTCAGTGTAGTCAGGACAGGTCAGTGTAGTCAGGTCAGTGTAGTCAGGTCAGGTCAGTGTATGCAGTTCAGTTCAGGTCAGGTCAGTGTGGTCAGGTCAGGTCAGTGTAGTCAGGTCAGGTCAGTGTATGCAGGTCAGGTCAGTGTAGTCAGGTCAGGTCAGTGTATGCAGGTCAGGTCAGTGTATGTTGGTCCATGGATGGGGACGGTGTCTGGTCTGTGGTGGGCAAGAGTGACTGGTCTGTGGATGGGGAGGATGTCTGGTCTGAAAACTGTTTTGAAGCATGATAAATGACACTTTGAGTAAGGGTCCTTTCACACGGAGCGGACCGTTTTTCGGTCCGCTCCGTGTGTGTCCGTCAGCTCAGCGGGGGGTCTCCGCTAAGCTGTCGGCGGACGGGGCGGTCCCCGCACACTGTGCAGGGACCGCCCTGTCTCTCCTCCGCTCTCCCCTATGGGGAATCGGATGAAAACGGACCGTTTGTCCGTCTTCATCCGATCCGTTCCGCCGGACGGAAGAAAAATAGGGTTTTCTTCCGTCCGAAAAACCGGATCCAGACGGACGCGGACGTTAGCGGATGCATCATCCGCTAACGGACGCAATCCCATAGGGAACCATTACAAGTCCATTTACGGACTTGTAAAAACGGACGAGCGGAGGCGGACGTGTGAAAGGGCCCTTAGGAGCACTTTATTTATTTTTCACTAATAAATATATTTTATGTATATGTATTGAAAATATTATGTGAACAGTATACAATTGGTGTAGCATATTTTATACTGTATGTCCACTATTTGGCACAGGATATTAGTTTTTTATGACTTATGTAGGAACGCTGCACCTGTTTTTCCAATAATTGGACAGCAATACTATTATCCATAATTGGGTTATAGTTAGATGTCCAGAAGCTGTTTAAAATGTACATATATTCTCTCACCATAAGCTCAATGAACCCTATGGCAGCAGTGCGTACGGTATGTCATCCCCCACCAGCCAATCAAGAGGCCAAAAACCTGCCACCTGGAAATAGCCTGGGGAGAAGATGACAGCAGTCATTGAGGTATGTAATTATTGCCTCACTGGAAGGTGGATGTAAGCATTTAGGAAATGTTAGTTCTGCTTTCAAAGCAGGCCATACACTATGTGAATTTTGTCCAGTTCCCGATGAACCTGCCGAAAATCAGTCCGTGGGTGGCACCGTCACCACCCTCTCTACCATTGGGAGCCCGCCCATAGGGACGCACGGGCGCCGCCCCCCCCTCCCGCAGTCACTTTTAGCCAAAGTTCTGGCGGCCGTCTATAGAGGGCGCTGCAGCGCCACCCCCTCTCGCAAATAACACACATTCAATGCAATGCATTGATTGTGAGTTATTGTTGCCAGCTGCCTGGTCTATTCCTATAACCGGACATGGGTCGCCGATTACCCGAATAGTGGCAGCTGGTTGGCTGAGGGGAACTGCCAATTAAAGACAGCGGCTCTGATAGGCTTTTCCAGTACCGCCCTCTGGCTCTCGGAAGTCTATGCTCGGAGCGCAGGCAATCTGCGTTCCTTGCATAAGACTGACGGCCGTTTCAGCCAATCAGGTTCCCAGATTCTGCCAATCAGGAACCTGATTGGCTGAAGCTTCTCCACGGCGGCAGAAGACATCGAGGGAGGACATGGAAGCATCAGGTAAGTGCATTTTACCGGGAAAGGGGCATCATGGGGCACAGTGGCATCATGGGGCACGGTGGCATCATGGGGCACAGTGGCATCATGGGGCACAGTGGTGACAAAGGGCACAGAGGCGACAATGAGCACAGTGGCATGGGGCACAGTGGTGACAATTGATGGCACAGTGACTGCATATGATGGCATGGCACAGTGGTGAAAATTGATATGCAGTGACTGCATATGATGGCATGGCACAGTGGTGACAATTGATGGCACAGTGACTGCATTTGATGGCATGGCACAGTGGTGACAATTGATGGCACAGTGACTGCATGTGATGGCATGGCACAGTGGCGACAATTGATGGCACAGTGACTGCATTTGATGGCATGGCACAGTGGTGACAATTGATGGGCACAGTAGCTGCGTTTGATGGCATGGCACAGTGGTGACAATTGATGGCACAGTGGTGGCGTTTGATGGCATGGCACAGTGGTGACACTTGATGGCACAGTGACTGCATTTGATGGCATGGCACAGTGGTGACAATTGATGGGTACAGTAGCTGCGTTGATGGCATGGCACAGTGGTGACAATTGATGGCACAGTGGTGGCGTTTGATGGCATGGCACAGTGGTGACAATTGATGGCACAGTGGTGGCGTTTGATGGCATGGCACAGTGGTGACAATTGATGGCACAGTAGTGGCGTTTGATGGCATGGCACAGTGGTGACAATTGATGGCACAGTGACTGCATTTGATGGCATGGCACAGTGGTGATAATTGATGGCACAGTTGCTGTGTTGCATGGCACAGTGGTGACAATTGATGGCACAGTGGCTGCATTTGATGGCATGGCACAGTGGTGAAAATTGATGGCACAGTGGTGGCGTTTGATGGCATGGCACAGTGGTGACAATTGATGGCACAGTGGTGACGTTTGATGGCATTGCACAGTGGTGACAATTGATGGCACAGTGACTGCATTTGGTGGCATGGCACAGTGGTGACAATTGATGGCACAGTTGCTGTGTTTGATGGCATGGCACAGTGGTGACAATTGATGGCACGGTAGCTGCATTTGTTGGCATGGCACAGTGGTGACAATTGATGGCACAGTTGCTGTGTTGCATGGCACAGTGGTGACAATTGATGGCACAGTGGCTGCATTTGATGGCATGGCACAGTGGTGACAATTGATGGCACAGTGGTGGCGTTTGATGGCATGGCACAGTGGTGACAATTGATGGCACAGTGGTGGCGTTTGATGGCATTGCACAGTGGTGACAATTGATGGCACAGTGACTGCATTTGGTGGCATGGCACAGTGGTGACAATTGATGGCACAGTTGCTGTGTTTTATGGCATGGCACAATGGTGACAATTGATGGCACAGTGGCTGCATTTGTTGGCATGGCACAGTGGTCACAATTGATGGCACAGTTGCTGTGTTGCATGGCACAGTGGTGACAATTGATGGCACAGTGGCTGCATTTGGTGGCATGGCACAGTGGTGACAATTGATGGCACAGTTGCTGTGTTGCATGGCACAGTGGTGACAATTGATGGCGCAGTGGCTGCATTTGGTGGCATGGCACAGTGGTGACAATTGATGGCACAGTGGTGGCGTTTGATGGCATTGCACAGTGGTGACAATTGATGACACAGTGACTGCATTTGGTGGCATGGCACAGTGGTGACAATTGATGGCACAGTTGCTGTGTTTGATGGCATGGCACAGTGGTGACAATTGATGGCACAGTGGCAGCATTTGTTGGCATGGCACAGTGGTGACAATTGATGGCACAGTTGCTGTGTTGCATGGCACAGTGGTGACAATTGATGGCACAGTGGCTGCATTTGGTGGCATGGCACAGTGGTGACAATTGATGGCACAGTTGCTGTGTTTGATGGCATGGCACAGTGGTGACAATTGATGGCGCAGTGGCTGCATTTGGTGGCATGGCACAGTGGTGACAATTAATGGCACAGTTGCTGTGTTTGATGGCATGGCACAGTGGTGACAATTGATGGCACAGTTGCTGTGTTTGATGGCATGGCACAGTGGTGACAATTGATGGCACAGTGGCTGCATTTGGTGGCATGGCACAGTGGTGACAATTGATGGCACAGTTTCTGTGTTTGATGACATGGCACAGTGGTGACAATTCATGGCACAGTGGCTGCATGTGATGGGCACAGTGAGGCTGCAATTATTTTTTTTTCTCGTTTGCGCCCCCCCCAAAAATTTTGAGCACCAGCCGCCACTGCTCTCTACACCCCACATCCACTGAAAAATCAAAGGAGTCAGACAGAAAATTGTTGACTGCACTGCAGCCGCATACAGTCAGATGCATCCTGCTGTTTGGGTATTCTTGTCAGCTGCTGGTGCCAGCTGTCAGAATGCAATAGCTCCAGCTCCAGCTCCATGCTGTATAGTATAGATAGAGGAATTCGTTTCAGCCTATAGACTGATCGAAGAAAATTTAGCAGTGCATGGCCAACTTTAGCCAAGTATTGTCAGTGTCTATTGACCAATGTTATCTAGCCTAACTAAGAAATGTTGTGTTTTTTTCCCCTGAAACTGTTCAACCATTTTATATATATATATATATATATATATATATATATATATATATAAAGAAAGAAAACTCTTGGAATGAGAAGGTGTGTCCAAACTTTTGGCCTGTACTGTATGTGTATATATATATATATATATATATATATATATATATATATATATATGTATATACTCTAAATGATAGTACTGAGTCCAAGGTGGAATTATTAAAAACGGAAGCATTATAATAATTTGTGATTATCATTGAGAGAAAGCTCAAGCATTAGATGTATCCAGATGGAGAAGAAATTATACAGTAGATTCCACAATCTGTTTTCTAATGCTGTGTGCTCTGTTGGATGCCCTAATTTCATGTAATGTGAATCTCCATAATGTGTCTGAATCATGCGTCTTCTCCTCCAAACAAAGAAGGAAAATGTCCTTTGATTATATGGCAGTATACCCGTCAGGACACTACAGCTGTATTAAATACTAAAGGCTTACACCTCAGAACATGCAGAAACAGAACCTGGAAACCCTCATCATACTCATAATTAAGAAGATCTGCTGATGATTTTTAGAGTGTACTTATTAAAAATGTTACATATTAATATGTCTAGTGAAAGTCTAAGTACAATTGTTCTGTATGAATGGGGTAAAAATAAATGTTTTTAGGCTACTCCCTATGCTAGTCTAATGTTCTTAATTGCTTTAAAATAGAAAATACTGCATTTGTCCACTAGATAGTGTAGCAGAAATTCCTATGATACTTGGCACCATCTAGTGGCCAAATGTGATATTTTCTATTATAGATCAATTAAAAACATTTGACCAACACAGGAAGTTGTCAAGTAACAATTGTTTTTAGC
Source organism: Rana kukunoris (assembly GCA_029574335.1). Lineage (NCBI taxonomy): Eukaryota > Metazoa > Chordata > Amphibia > Anura > Ranidae > Rana > Rana kukunoris. The sequence continues at coordinate 241,789,929 of CM056050.1, forward strand.
CTCCATTCGCAAAGAACAAATTCACTGGACGACTTGCTATTAATATTTTTACGAATATACCCCAAAATGTAACAAAATCCAGAACCTTCTTTTTTTTTTTTTTATCACATAATATTTACTTCCTCCCGCAGACTCTCCAAATTGCAAATGTATCTTAGAACTCACTGCCACCAAGAGACTAGAGTACAAATCCCCTATCAAACCACTTTTGAAACTATGGAAGGGGCCACCATTTTAAGAACTACTAAAGGGTTTTAAACTATCGGGTATGAGAGCGATTGCTTATGTAAGGTATTGCAAAAATAACCTATGAACAAACTGGAATCGATCATGGATTGAAAAGACATTAGCATATCCTTTTCATATAATTGATGAAGAAATATAATGTCCGCTTTCTTCCAGTGGTCAAACCCCCTAATTTACCTACCGTAATTGCAGATAGTTGGGATTGTTCCATATGAGCAAATACTGAGATTATTCAAAATGTTCAGTCACAGCCTGCAATGCATTCCAAGTTTTATGAATCAGTAGAAGGGTATCACTGTGTAGAATGAAAATGCCTATCTTCCAGAAGAGAGACTAGGGGGTCCAGTGCCATTTGCCATTTGAGATCTGAGTATCCTCTGAACAAGATCTTGTACACGTAAAGTTTCCCACCCTGCAACCTACTGGATTTGGGAGTCCAGAAAATTAACTCAGGGTTGGGAACTGCCAGACGGCCACCATCTTTTAGCAACTGAAGAGCTTTTAGGCATTCTTCCTTTTCAAATAAGATCCCTGAAGAGGATAACATTTTGCTCCAGATAGGAGAATTATGGATGATAGATAGCAATTGCGGCATCTACACCATTTTGATGAGGTTAACCCTACCTATAAAAGGGAAGAACAATTGACATTAAACTTTACATTTTTTTTTCCATTTGGTCAGAAGTGGGTCAATATTTAAAGTGACATAATCAGACAGTATGGGTGTGACATGGACCTCTAAGTATTTAAAAGAGAGGACCAAGGCTATCTGGCTGGCTTCAGAGGGAAGAGTATCTGGGGTAGGAGCCATTAGCATAAGAACTGATTTGTCCCAATTGATGGTGAGCCTGGAAAAAGACCCATAGATGGAAATTGGGGACATGGAAGAAACTAGGGATTGGGAGTGTGACGGTAGTCGAACATATCTCCGCCATCCATTCCCTTCTTCTCCCATAAAAGAAATCACCCCAATATTCCCCCGACTAGGAATATCCCTGGAATCGCTGAATAATCCACACATGAGCCATGGCTTAATGCTGAATCTAACAGGACACACTTTAATGGCAAAACTCTGCAGATTTATATACACAGTTTACAAGCTTGTCATCAATCAAAGAACAATGAAATCTCCACCCCCTTTTCCACACACTGGGGATTTCCATACAGAGGCATTTCGGCACCGCACAGCTTGACACATCACATTCTTTTGAATTGAATTAACCTTTAGAATACACAATTACAGATCTAAAAGACATTTAGTAATTATCTCCCAGAGAGAGAAGCCCCCAGGGGGTCAATCAATGTACACAATAGCCAGCCACAGAACAATGGAACTGTCTGGAGACCAGAGACAGGGCAGAAGACATTTACACCTGATAATAGAAAGGCTTTAGATAGGGTTATCACACAATGGACAATAAGTATCACTTATGAGTCTGTTGACCTGGCTGGGGTTCAGAATAAAATCTGTAATACATGAATTAGGATTTCATGTAGAAACACTTCAGTATTTCATGGTCCATGACATTACTCCCCCTGGGAAATAGTTCAACATCCGCAGTGAGACCCAAATGGGTCACTCGAGGATGTTGGGCAAGTAGTCTTAAGGTTCCAGGACTGTCTGCCAGGATAACCCATCCGCCTTCCTGCTTTGAGGCCCTGGCCCATAATCGGACGGCAAGAGGCTCGCATTCAGTCCTCTCCAAAAGCCCCTGTCCCGGCTAGGCCTGTCACACATCTCCCCTTTTGGCAGGGGACTAACCCAGTAGGAGACACCAGATGGGTTGTCTCTGAATTCAGTCAGTAGTTCCAGTCCCCCAAGGCCGGTATCCATACAGTACCCCAAATCACGTGCTCCAAACCGAGCATTACTCACCCCGCCATCCTCTGCCTCTCTCAGGGCACACGTCTGCCGCTGGGGAGAGGCCTGGACTAGCCCTTCTCCCTGGAGTCCTTTCAGCCGCTGGAGAGATGACAGGGTGGCTGGGCTCAGTCCATCATGCTGTTGGGGATCTGGGCCAACTGGCCACCATTTATGGGGTATACCAGTGGAGACTGAAGTCCCATCCACTGATGTGAGGTGAAAATCCCCCAGTGCTTGCAAAGCAAAGCCGACATCCTCCTGTTTCAGTCCTGTACCATTTTCTGGGGTTGTGCCAGTGGAGACTGAAGTCCCATCCACTACCCCAGGAACCCCTTCTTCTGTTAGGTGAAAGCAGAGGCCCGGGGCGCTCTGCTCTGTTGCCAGCTCTTCCGCTGGATTGCTGTGAGTGGAGACCACAGTCCCATCCACTGATATCCACTCAAGCTGTAGTGGGGTGCAGCCGCCAGTAGCATCCTGTCCTGCTGCCAGTGATTCAGCTGGGAGTAAGAGCTTTACCACCTCAGCTGGTTGCTGGGGAGGGGGGCCAACCGCCCCGGCTCCCTGGAACTCCACAGTTGGTCCCGGTGCTGGGCAGAGATGGCTGGCACTCTGCCCTGTTGCCAGCACTTCTGCTGGGGATGCATAATCCATAACATCCTCTGAACCCCTACATTCTGTAATCTGTGGCTGGGGAGTGATGGCCATCTTCTCACTCTGAGCCTCCGAAACTGCCACAGGGGTGGGGCAAAGGTCCTGACCCCTCTGTCCGGTGAACAGCGCTTCAGCTGGGGAAGTTCCTTGTAACTCCACAAATACTGCTCTTGGTGCTGGGCAGAGCACAGTGAAGTTTGGCCCTGATACCAGCTCTTCTGCTGGAGGCCCATCAGGTTGTTTGTCCTCAGCAGAAAGATCTATTAAATCCCCTGTCTCTGGTGTCTGAGGATAGAGGTTCACCATCTCCTGTCCATGGAACCCAGAAAATGCTATAGGTACTGAGCAGAGGTTAGCAGAGCTCGGCCCTGCGGTCAGAACTTCAGCTTTGGGAATGGCAATCTCTAGATTTTCCACTGCCGATTCACTGGCATACTGCTGGACAGGCACATTCCTCCCTTCAGGATCATCCCATGCAGAAACGGGATCATCCAGGTCAGTCGGCACTTGCTGCATCCGCCATATAACCTCCTGGTCCATAGCTGCAGGGGCAGGTTGGAAAAGCACACTGTTACCCTGCCACATGGACGATTCTTCAGCCAGGATTTCAGCATTGTCCACTGGTATTTCCTGATAGTCCCAGGCAAAGGGAGCCCGGTCCTAGCGCTGAGCAGAGTCTAGCAGCTGTTTGTAGGCGATCTCCAGGTCCCATTCCCGAGCGGCCAGAAATTCCAAATCTTCCTGTAGCCAGTGCGCTTCCGAGATATTCAATTTTTTCTCTCTGTGCTCCATTATGTCCTCCAAGCGCCACTCCCGATCATCCCCAAAGTCGGGATCACTGGACATCCTCCAATATAACAATCCCAGGCCATCATAGTCATAGCCTTCTGTGGGGCTGTCATCCGCTGACCATGGGCACTCTTGGGCTACATACCACCGGAGGGCTCTGTAGCTCTCATCCAGCTGCATCTCTGCCCTGAGCAGCCTGCTTAATTCCGCTATCCACTCCTGCTTCGGTTGTTCCCCCAACAACGGCAGTCGTACGTCATACTGCGGCCAGTACCTTGCATAGATGTAGGGCAGGACTTCTCCTTGGTGTTGCTGCTCCAGAGCTAGCGCTTCCTTCCAGAGTTGGCACCGAATCACATCTGCCCATCCCAGCAGGACCTCCTCTGATTCTGGTCCTGTGTGCTGTATCCGCATCTCTTGTAACCTTCTTCTGAATTCCTCTTCCATGGTTACTGGTATCTGTACCTCTCCTCGTCTTTCATTTGGTGCTGCTTCTTTAGGCGTTGTCACCGATCGTCGTATTTCTGCAATTCTCAGCTCATGTTGCCGCGCTCGTTCTTTCTCATCAAAAGCTTCAAAAGCGCTAAACGGAATCTTCCTTGTGTCTGCTGTGCTGTACTCACTGTTTGGAGAATGTGCGGCTGCTTGTTGGACTGCTGCCAGTTTTAACTGTAGCTCTGTGTCTCTTATTTGTTTAGCCTCCTCCGCTAACAGGGTCATCACTTTCAGCACCACATCCGCCGTTGGGTTCGGACCGAACCATGCTAATTTCTCTCTTATTAGCTTGTTGGCTGGTGATTCCTCATCCTGAATCACTGGTGTCCCCATCTCTTGTACTGCAGGCCTTGCTGCAACCGAGTTCTCCTGGTCTAGCTCCATTTATTCTGCTATGATGACACGCTCGGTTTTGTTGCTAGCAATCCTTCCACAAACTTCCAGTAGTCCTTTCCGTGTATTTCTTTTAAGCAGGGTGTACCAGTCTTCCATTCACTGTTCCCAGTGTCTGCTTGGAATCCTGGTGTAACGGAAAGTAGAAGGGAACATCCCGCTGCTGCCAACCAGTGTGACGGTAGTCAAACATATCTCCGCCATCCATTCCCTTCTTCTCCCATAAAAGAAATCACCCCAATATTCCCCGACTAGGAATATCCCTGGAATCGCTGAATAATCCACACATGAGCCATGGCTTAATGCTGAATCTAACAGGACACACTTTAATGGCAAAACTCTGCAGATTTATATACACAGTTTACAAGCTTGTCATCAATCAAAGAACAATGAAATCTCCACCCCCTTTTCCACACACTGGGGGTTTCCATACAGAGGCATTTCGGCACCGCACAGCTTGACACATCACATTCTTTTGAATTGAATTAACCTTTAGAATACACAATTACAGATCTAAAAGACATTTAGTAATTATCTCCCAGAGAGAGAAGCCCCCAGGGGGTCAATCAATGTACACAATAGCCATCCACAGAACAATGGAACTGTCTGGAGACCAGAGACAGGGCAGAAGACATTTACACCTGATAATAGAAAGGCTTTAGATAGGGTTATCACACAATGGACAATAAGTCCATAATAAGTACATAATCAGGGTTCCCAGAGAGACCCCCATACACCAGGGTCCCCAGAGGCCCCCCCATACATCAGGGTTCACAGACAGCCCCCCATGCATTAGGGTTCACAGAGAGCCCCCCATACATCAGGGTTCAAAGAGAGCCCCCATATATCAGAGGGCCCCCCATACATCAGGATTCGAAGACTTAAACATCCCCCCCCCGCAAAGGTTCCCCTGTACCTGCCTGGTTGTGCACCTCCAACCCCAGCACAGGGGGAGGTGGGAGGCGGAGATCGGCAGTTCTATGCTGTCCATTTGCAGGGGGATCTTCCTGGGGCTTGGAATTCTCTCTCTGAGTCTGTACAGTGGAGGGGGAGGGGCCTCTGACCCGAGCAACTTACTTGTACACTGAAGAGTGAAACTTGTAGCTGCCCGGGTCAGAGGCTCCTCCCCCTCCACTGTACACATGCCGAAGGAGAAATACAAGCCCCAGGGAGATGCCGATCGCACCATACAGCTGCCTCCCGCCCCCCCCCCCCCCCACTGCATCACAAACTGAAAGTTGGAGATGCAGGGGGAGATGCCGGGTCTTGGGGGCCCCCCCACAGCGGCAGAACGGCAGGGCCCAGTCGCAACGGCGACTGCAGCGACTCTGAAAGTTCCGCCACTGTCTGCAGCTTTTCCCAGAGTTACCATGGACCTCTTGGCTGCTTCTCTGATTATTGTTCTCCTTGCCCAGCCTGTCAGTTTAGGTGGATGGCCATGTCTTGGTAGGTTTGCAGTTGTGCCAGACTCTTTCCATTTTTGGATGATGGATTAAACCATGGGTCTTCAAACTACGGCCCTCCAGTTGTTCAGGAACTACAATTCCCATCATGCCTTGTCATGTCTGTGAATGTCAGAATTTTACAATGCCTCATGGGATGTGTAGTTCCGCAACAGCTGGAGGGCCGTAGTTTGAGGATCCCTGGATTAAACAGTGCTCTGTCAGATGTTCAACGCTTGGGATATTTTTTATAACCTAACCCTGCTTTAAACTTTTCTACAACTTTATCCCTGACCTGTCTGGTGTGTTTCTTGGCCCTTATGATGCAGTTTGTTCACTATGGTTCTCTAACAAACCTGAGGGCTTCACAGAACATATGTTTATCCTGAAATTACACACAGGTGGACTCTATTTACTACTTCTGCAGGCAATTGGTTCCACTAGATTTTAGTTAGGGGTATCAGAGTAAAGAGGGCTGAATACAAATGCATGCCACACTTTTCAGATATGTATTTCTAAAAAAAATAATAAACAACAATAAAATACATTTACATTTTTGTCAAGGGGTATGAATACTTTTTCAAGGCACTTATATATATATATATATATATATATATATATATATACATATATATATATTGTCCCATACTGTATATTTTACTCCCATCTTTAAAATGATACAGTCATTGCTTTACAATTTGTAGTACACTAAACTTGTTCAAAACCTTTCCACACAGCAAAAAGATTAGCAGCTTGTGCCTGCCATAAGTACATGTAATGGAATTACCCTGATGACAATTAAAAGCAGATTTTTGGCAGGTGCATGCCAATGTGTTGTCCTTTATACACTTTTATCACCCAGTCTGTGTATGTAGCCAGCTATATCTAACAGATTAGACAAATTAGACAAAGGCTAGTACTGTAGTTTACAGCTCCCTGTCTGGTACTAAATCCCTAAGAAACAAAGGTGACCTTTCCTATTGCTTTTTTTCAGTATAAAATGTTTTTTTTTATACTTAGGCTTGTTTTATGAGTAAGTAAAGAAAGCAAAAATAAATTCAAAGTGCAATAACATGTGGTGGTAATATTAAAAATTGTCAAATCCTTACCTTCATTTTCCTTTTCTGGTTACTCACTATGAGTGCATACTGCTTTAATAAATTAGCTCCTATTGGTCATTTTGGCCCCCTTGACCCCATAGGACCATCTAACAAAAAGAAAGCAGCAACCCAAACCCAATGTTCAATCACTAGCCTTGCAAAAGGACACTGACAGGGAAAACATGCTGTCATGAGGAGTAGCCAGGACCTCTGTGCCTATGGCTTTGTATCTACTACTGTAGATGACAACTACTTTCCAAAAGTGCTGATTGAAGCCAACTTGCTTCAAAAAGACTGGGTGTGCCTCTAAATACACAAAATATAAATGACTATTAAAGTGTATCTAAACGGGGGGCGTGTCCGGATGGCTATGGGAGCAGACGTCTAGTGTCTGAGCTCCTGCAGATCGGCTCTAAATCCGGCTTTTATAGGGTGCAGAACTGAACAAAAGGACTCCCTTGTACACCCCCGGCCTCTGTGGTACTCCTGGGGTATGAGAAGAGGCAGCTCCCAGAAGAAAGCAGGCAAAAAGGCCACGAAAACGGACGTCGCGAGCAAGGCCGCAGCCGCGGCCTCGCCTAAACATCCTGCCCAGATGGAGAACCAGGCCGACGATCCGGAGCGAGTGGGAATGTTTTGGTGCACTTTGTTTTTGTACTGTTTTTTCACAAGCAATGTTTTTATGTATGTCATGGAATATTTGAGATGCTCTGTCCTGACCTGCGCAGTGGCCTGGACCCTGCATCCAACTCTGGAGACTGTATTTAGGTCTAAAAATGTGCCTTTAGGTGATTATGGCTGACTGCAATATAATATCATGGAACATCAGGGGGCTGAATTCCTCTGTGAAGAGGTCACTGGTGTTTCAATTTCTTAAAACGTACCGCCCCCAAATCTGCATATTACAGGAGACTCACCTAACGGGCGGCAAGCTGTTGAGTCTTCGGAAACCTTGGGTGGGACATCTATACCACTCCACACACACCAATTACTCCAGGGGAGTCAGCATTCTTGTGCATAAATCCTTGCCGTTCCGACTGCTGGCACTGGACATAGATCCGGACGGCCGCTTTGTTATCTTACATGCTGTAGTGGATAGGTTGGAGCTGGTGGTGGTGGGACTGTACCTGCCCCCTCCGGCCTCCATGCGCCTACTTAACCAGCTGATCTCTAGGGTAGCCGCTTTTGCCACAGACAATGTGGTCATAATGGGGGACTTTAATCTAGTTCCGGACTCTGGGATGGACAGACTTTCACCCGTAGCGGGCTCATCTTCAGAGCTGCTCTCTTGGGTGGAGGCCTCCAACCTGACTGATGTGTGGAGGTGGCGCAACCCCTCCCAGCGGCCCTACACTTGTCACTCACATAAGACCCTTTCGCGTATTGACCTTGCCTATGCTGGGGGGTCTGTTCTTTCTAGAGTTCGGGATGTCTCTATTCTCCCCCGTGGCATATCTGACCACGCGCCACTCGCGTTGAAACTATGTGTTTCCAATGCACCGGGGGAGAGCCTGTGGAGGTTGTCTAGGTTTTGGCTGTCGGATTTGAGGATCTTGGAGCCGTATAGATCGGAGGCAATACATTATTTGCGGGACCTGGACCACTCTATAGCCCTGACCACGTCTTGGGATGCATTTAAAGCTTTTACTAGAGGCAGTTTGCAGTCCCACATTCGCAGGGTCCGGAGGGACTTGAGGGAGGACACCCAAAGAGCTGAGGGAAGGGTGGCTGCTCTTGAACTTGAATACTCCGCTACCGGGTCCCCCAGGGTCTATTCAGATTTTCAGGCAGCATTGAGGGATGTTCTCTTGCTCCGTACAGCGGCCACAAAAACTCAGTTCCTACACCAGTCCCAAAGAATATTTGAGCATGGGGAGAAGACGGGTGGTATGTTGGCATGGCTGGCACGGGAAAGCTCCTCTCCGGTGACTATTTCGGCGATATGCGACTCTGATGGGACGACCTTGACCGACCCTACCGCTATCAATGCCAGATTTGCATCTTTCTATCAGGAGCTCTACAGCTCTCGGATGGTGTGCACGGATGCCGAGCTTGCGGCCTACCTCGATGAGACGGAGCTCCCGTGCCTGACTTCCACGTACAGGGAGGCGCTGGATAGCCCTATCACATTGGAGGAACTTCGGCGGGCGGTAGCATCCTTGCAAAATGGCAAAACGCCGGGCCCGGATGGCATCCCTGCCGAATTCTTTAAAACATATGCAGAGGAAATTCTCCCATCATTTAAACTCATGCTCCAAAAAGCCGCGGAAGGAGACTCTCTTCCCCCGACGATGGCTGAGGCGGTAATTGTTGTCATTCTTAAACCGGGTAAGGCCCCTCAACAGTGTTCCTCGTACCGACCGATATCTCTCCTCAATGTAGATGCCAAACTCTTGGCCAAGGTGTTGGCTGGGCGACTGAACACTGTGATCACCGCATTAGTCCATGCAGATCAATCTGGCTTTATGCCAGGCAGGGGAACCGATATTAATATTCGCCGCATCCTCACCCATCTCTCCAGGGCAAATGGGGACGGTGCGGAGGTGGTGGCCTCCTTAGACGCCGAGAAGGCTTTCGACTCGGTTGAGTGGCGCTACCTCTGGGCCGTCCTCCACAAATTTGGGTTTGGTCCCCGTTTTATTGGGTGGGTTCAGATGCTATACCGCAATCCTACTGCTCGGATACGCACCAACAACTCACTGTTATCGTCCTTTCCCCTGTCTAGGGGCACCAGGCAGGGCTGCCCGCTTTCCCCTGGTCTGTTTGCGCTAGCCATGGAGCCCATGGCGGCCCGCATCAGATCTGACCCCTTGGTGGAAGGGATTCGGATAGGTGTAGTTGTGGATAAAATATCCCTCTATGCCGATGACACCCTCCTTTTCCTCAAGGATACTTCCTCCCTCCCACCTGCGCTCCACATAGTGGACGTTTTCAGGCTCCTTCTCGGGTATCAAGGTTAATTGGGGGAAGTCACTCCTTTTCTCACTACATGCGTCGGGCACCCACCAGCCGACGGGCACCCCCCTAAACTGGACACCTGAATTTAAATATCTGGGAGTGAGGGTTGGGACTCCGCTGTCCTCATATTATGAGCTGAACCTCCAACCCCTGCTGAAAAACTTTTCGCAGAAATGTGCAGTCTGGAAGACTCTCCCCCTTTCACCGGTGGGTAGAGTAAATCTGATTAAGATGGTGTATTTGCCTAAATTCCTCTACCTCTTTCGAAATTCCCCTATGATTCCCCCCGCCTCATTTTTTGCTAAACTAAAAAGTATAATATCCTCCTTTATCTGGAATGGGAGGCCCCCGCGGCTGGCTGTTTCCACCCTTCAGCTTCCCATTGATCGGGGGGGACTGTCCCTACCGGACTTCCAGGTCTACTTCTGGGCGGCTGTCCTGGTGACGGTCAGATGGTGGTTCTCCCAGCCCCGCGATAACCCGGCAGTAACTCTGGAAGCGGCTATAATGGGCTCATATTCCTCCCTTAGTAATGTGGTGTTCAGGGGGGCGGGATCACAGACCTGATGCGTACAACCATTACGGTGTGGCACAGGGCTAGGACCCGTTTTGCCTCCCCCGGGACATTCTCACCTCACATCCCCCTCTGGGGTAATCCTAAGCTGCCACACATGAACTTGGTTCCGGATCCTCAGGTCTGGGCGAAGAGGGGTATAGTGAAACTGAGGCACATTGTTAGGGGGGGTAGGCTGCGTTCCTTCTCCGATCTCCGGGACGCCTACTCACTACCGGGATGGATGCTATTTCGATATTATCAGCTACGGCATGCCTATGGGAAACAGTTCCCACAACTTCTCACGTTGGAATCAGACTCTGTGGAGGGGTTTCTTAATGCTAAGGTCATAGACAGGCCCCTGTCCTCCTTGTATCTCCGTTTGTCCATAACTCCCACAAAGAAACTTGAAAAAAACTCTGGATAAATGGAAGGTGGACATTCCTGATCTGTTAGAGGACGAATGGGAGACATGTGTTTCTTCCTTCGTTACGACTATGATTTCGGCCAGAGATCGATTTATGCAGGTTAAGTTCCTCCACAGGGCCTACTTCACCCCAAAACGGTTGACAATTATGAGTCCTAACGTCCCGGTGGCTTGCCCCAGATGTGGTCTAGAGGCTGCCTCCTTTTTCCACATGGTCTGGTCCTGCCCCCGCCTCGGAGATTACTGGTCCGGGGTGGCTGACGCCCTCGACCAGATGGGAGCTAGCCCTAAATCAATGCTGTTGAATGTCTTTGGCCCTGGGGTGCGGGGTAAATACACTACATTATTCCTCAGGTACGCTACTTTTTATGCCCGTAGGGAGATATTCCTCCACTGGAAGAGTGCTGCACCTCCCACAGTGTCCTCATGGCGCTCTGTACTGAACTCGGTGCTGCCACTGTACAAGATCACCTTTGCTAATCGAAACTGTCCTACTAAATTTGATAGGATATGGTCGGGGTGGATAGATGCCTGGGCACAGAGTTTGCAGGTGACAATGATGACGATGGCCCTATGTTATGATTTTCTGAAAGTAATACGCTGTATGTTCAAGATGTGTTTGATTGTTTGGATGTGGTCCCTACCTCCCCCCTTCCCTCCCCCCCCCTTTCTCCTTCCCCTCTGTTCTACACTCCTTCTGCTCCCCCCCCCCCCCTGGACCTCCTTTACGTAACCTTGCTATGACTTCTTGTTCCCGAATTGGTATCCCATGAACTAATGTATGCTAGCCTTTCAACGTCTTTCTCCTGTTCCTACTAGCAACACATCTAATTGGTGAGATTCTGTGTAATGCTTTCTCTGTGACTTACTGTGTATATGCATCGCTTGTATTGTAAAAATTTGAATAAACATTTTTCTTGTGAAAAAAAAAAAGTGTATCTAAACACAGAAACATGTATGTAAAATATTGAAGTTTACCGGTCCTTACATATGTTGGTTGCATTCGTTTTCTATTTTCAGGCTAAGAATATTTTCAGCAAATAGATAAAATAGCTGCTAACCTCGCAAGAAATGTCCTTGTCCTTTTCTATGCTGAAAAGCAGGGCCGATCCTTGGCAGGGTACACGGGGTGCTCCGCACCCAGGCGCCGCAGAGGTGAGGGAGCCGAAGCTCCAAAGTGCTCCCCTCCCTCCTCCTTGTCTGTGTCTAGAGGCAGAGCGCATGTAGCTGGTGCTGGGGTTCTCCATCCTGCTTTCTCTCTCTACTGGCAACTGACAAGAGCGCACACCTCCCGCTGTCCCCGGAATCCGGGCTGGGTACCACAGCGGAGCCTAGTACCGGCACACGTCTCGGCACTAGGCTCCACTAATTAATTCTGTCCAGTGCATGGTGCATTCTGTGCATGGAGCAATCTCCTGTCTGCCCCGCCCCCTCTGCGTGTGTCGGCTCTTCTCCCATAGGTGGTGTGATGAGAGGCTTCTGGGTTGGCCGAAGCTGCTGCCAGTCAACCCGTGCACTCCCAGAAATGCTCTCCGAGTGCCACACTCCAAGTAACCAAAGATGCCATGTATGCCCCGCCCCCTTTAAAGTGCTTCTGCTCCCAGCGTGCCCGAGCTACAGGGATCTAATGGACAAGTACTGATCTATGGGAACACCTGATGTGGGGGGCTCCGATGGGGGACACCTGCTGTAGGGGGGGCTCTGATGGGGGACACCTGCTGGGGGGCTCTGATGGGGGACACCTGCTGTGGGGGGCTCTGATGGGGGACACCTGCTGTGGGGGGCTCTGATGGGGGACACCTGCTGGGGGGCTCTGATGGGGGACACCTGCTGGGGGGCTCTGATGGGGGACACCTGCTGTGGGGGGCTCTGATGTGGGACACCTGCTGGGGGGGACTCTAATGGGAGCATCTCTGTGTTTGAGTCATAGCCATAGAAACATGTGTAAAGGGGAGGAGTTAGTAAGATGACTACGCCCATGTGGGGGCACCAGAAATATGTCTGCACCCAGGCGTCTGTGACCTTAGGATCGGCCATGCTGAAATGAAAGCACAAACAATGGTATCTCTCTTTTGTACACCATTAGCCCCATCAATTTACCATGTAGTGAAGATGACTAAAGGAGACATGTTTGTAAGCACTATTCATATTTAAAAAAGCTGTACCTACCATTGCATACCTCTATGTCTTGCACAGCTTAGCCAATTCTGTTAGAAGGTAAGAGAGCGCACTGCTTCTGAGGGCACATTTCTTTTTTTGGCAAATAACTTTTTATTGAAAGCTTTATAGTTTTTCATACAACAATACAAGCAAACACAAAACAAAGAAAAGAAGTAAAAAAGTACCAAATAAAAATATACCGTAAACAGTAAATATACACTCACAGTTTCCTGTTACTATCTGTCATTTGCATATTATTATACACAGCAAAAGCAATTAGTAGAAATAGTACACTGTTTACCCCTGAAAAGGAAAAAAAAAGGGGGGGAGGGAAGGGAAGAACAAAACATAAACCAGTTGCCAACCTACTTCATATTAACTCAAATATGCCTCACTAACTATCACATACCTCCTTGATCCACCAAAATGCCCAACCTGTATTTAACATGGTAAAGGCTTTAGTGATACTAAGGCCATTGGGGCCAGGCCTGGAGCCTGTAACCAGTGTTCCCGTAATTTATCAAACTTGAGTGGACTGCCCCAAAGCTTATATATTTGTTTTTAAGCCAAGAAGAATTTACTTGTGTGCACCAGTCCTTAAATTTGGGAGGCATGGGGGAATCCATTTCAGCCAGATACATTTGTGAGCCAAAAACAGTAGTCAAGATACAGTCGTTCTTACAAGGGGTGTGTATCACTCTTCATCCAAAAATCCCAATATACAGATCAATGGGTCATTATTCAAATCCACTTGAAATGTCTGATTAATAGTAGTAATTATCCAATTCCAATACCGCACCAATTTAGGACATTTCCAAAACATATGCAGGTGGTCAGCAGCGGGGTTGCCAGATTCTGGAGAGAATCAATCTTTTTAAACCATTTCTGTGGTATACATAACTGGTGAGTTGTGTACAACGTAGAGCCCAAATCATTTTAACCAGGTTTGTACGGTCTACCACCAGGGGCAGACTGACCATTGAGGAACTCGGGCACTGCCCGAGGGCCCCATGCCACTAGGGGGCCCCATCAGGGTTGCCAGGCTCATTAAAACCAGGGACAGTATGTAAAAATCTGTGTTTTTTTTACATCTGTCCCTGATATGTCCAAAACCGACATGCTTTTGATGTGAAAATCCCGAGATTTTAGCTGCCCCGCCTCTGTACTGCCACCTGGCTTGGTGGCCATCTGTAAGCCTGGGGGCCCCATAATCTTCTATTGTCCGGGGGCCCCATGAGTTGTCAGTCCGCCCCTGTCTACCACAGATAATGGAAGTTTACACCAGGTTTTAATTTTAAGTTTTAATTTTTCCATTAATGGCTGCAGGTTATATTGCAAGTAATCCTGTACCTTGGGGTATACCCAAACACCAAGGTATTTAAATGCCGGTATAATCCTTATCTGTTGAGCACATATGGGAAGTCCAACTTATTGGGCATGTAGAGGAAGGTGTACCGATTTCTCCCAATTAATCACAAATCCAAAAAAGGATCGAAAGTGCTTAATAGTGGACATGAGAGAAGAAAGAAAGCACTCTGCATCTCCCAAAAAATAATAAAGAGTCATCCGCATATAGTGCTAATTTGCCCTCTACCTGCCCCCTTCTGAAACCCACTATGGATCAATCACCAGGGCAAACAGAGGGCATATTTCTAATGTTCAACCCATCCTGCTGCTTAGCTGCAATGCTCAGAAGCGCTCTGATGGTGGAGTGTTTTACGACGGGAATGAATGATTTATCGTAATCTTCACCGAATTTCTGTGAGTAACCCTTGGCAACTAGTCTGGCTTGGTATTTGTGGAGATTCCCTTCTGCGTCTGAATTTACATTGAAAATCCACTTACTTCCTATAGTTTTGTGATTAGGAGGGAGCTCTGTGTGTGTCCAGGTTTTATTTTCTTGAAGTGACTTTAATTCTTCTTCTGCTGCCTTTCTTCATTTATTGGCTTCAATTTTTGGCAGTTTTTCTATGTCTTCCCAGGATGTTGGTTCAAGTATGCTGTGTGTTTCAACAGTATATGTGGGGTGGTATCTCCTTTATAGTCCGAATCGGATGTTCTGGGGAACTTGATTTGGCGATGTGAGTTGCACCTCTTGTTCTGGTTCCTGTAAAGGTTCGCTTTGGTTTACCTTTTCTTTTGGTTTGCTTGGCATTTTCACTTTGCTGCTTTCAGTGATTGGTGTTTCTGGTGATGAATAAATACTATTGCTTATTGTCACTTTGTCAGTCTTTGGGTGCAGGATTCTGTAACCCTTAGTTTGCTCGCTGTAGCCTACTAGAATGTCCTCTTCCTCTATGACTGTTCCCCAGCTTGGATTGCTTTTCACTCGAAATATAGGAATATGCTTTCCATCCAAACACTCTAATGTACCCTATGCTAGGCTTTGATCCATGCCATATTGCAAATGGAGTACTTTTAATGGCTCTTGAGTAGAGTTGAGCGGACACCTGGATGTTCGGGTTCGACGGGTTTGGCCGAACTTCGAAAAAAAGTTCGGGTTCGGGACCCGAACTTGACCCCGAACCCGAACCCCATTGAAGTCAATGGGGACCAGAACTTTTGAGTACTAAAATGTCTCTAATAAAGTAATGGAAAGGGCTAGAGGGCTGCAAAACAGCATCAACCTTTCCCTATAGTATCTAAAGCAGAGTGACTTGCTGTGCTATGTAGATCGCTGAGTAATTTGACTTCTGAAGCAGGACTGACTGACTCCTATCTAATTCTCTCCCTAAAAACAACAGCAGCAACCTTTCCCTGAAGTATCTAAGGCAGAGTGACTTGCTGTGCTATGTAGATCGCTGATTAATTTGATTTCTGAAGCAGGACTGAGTCTGACTCCTATCTAATTCTCTCCCTCAGAGCAGCAGCAGCGCTAGCCTTTCCCTACCCTATCTAAAGCAGAGTGACGTGCTGTGCTATGTGCCTCTAGCTTATATAGAGGCTGGGTCACATGCTGCACTGGCCAATCACAGCCATGCCATTAGTAGGCATGGCTGTGATGGCTTCTAGGTCACACAAGTTAAACAAATGTTGATTGGCTGCCCTGCAGTGCGCCGTTACATTGCCGAACACCGAACTTGAACCCGAACTTAAAGTAAATTGTTCGGGTTCGGGTGTGGGTACCAAAAATCCAAAAGTCTGGTATGAACCCGATCTTTACAGTTCGGGTTCGCTCAACCCTACTCTTAAGGGTAGTCTGTTCTGTAGGTAGGTAGCCGTCATGACTGCTTCTCTCCAGTACTTGTAAGGTAGGTTGGTATCCGACAACATGCATCTGAGATTTTTTCCTTTCTGCTACATTGTTATGTTCACGAGTGTATGGTGTGGTTTTCTGGTGTACTATTCCTTGTTTTTTTCAAGTATGAGGCCACTTATTTGCTTGTGTATTCTCCCCCATTGGCGGTGTGTATTATTCATGGTTTCCATTGGAATTTATTGCTAGACATGGCATTGAACTCTTGAAGTTTCTCCGATGTTTCATTCTTGTGTTTCATTAGATTAGTAGTTGTGTACCTGGAATAATCATCAATGAAAGTCAGTATATATCTGTTCCCGCCTGATGTGGGAGTTTTCATTGGACGTCACTGTGTATGAGCTGCAGGGGGTGGGTGGTTTTTCTTTGAGAAGCCTGTGGAAGGGGAGCATGTGTGGCTTTTGTTTAATACAGCACTTGCATTTCAAGAGCACTAGCAAGGCATTATTTTCAGATCTTCTGATAAGTCTCTCTTTATAATGTCCTGTATAGCTTCTGGACTTTTGTGCCCCAGACGCCTGTGCCAGAAGTGAATACATTTGCTGTGTAGGTCATTACAGACTATTTTGACTTGCTGGTCTGTGGTGATGAGCCTGTATAGGTGAACATCCAGTTTTCCTTTTGCGGCAAATCGCTTATTATTGTGAATTGTGCATTCATCACCCTGGAACGTAACTGTGAGACTGTTGTTTGCAAGACTTTTCAATGATAGAAGGCTGCCTTCTAGTTCTGGAACATACAGAACTTTCTTTACAAGGATAATCTGCTTGCCTTGTGGTATGATGCAGTTCAGGAAGCCCTGGCCTTTACCTGCTGCAGTGATGCTTTTCCCGTTTGCTAGGAAAACTTTTGCACTGTAACCAATGTTTATGAAGAAGGTCTCATTGCTAATCATGTGACTTGTCATTCTGAGTCTATGCTCCAGCCATGTGGCTTGACGCGCTATGTCACTTTAAAGGTGCCACTCTATGATGTGTCTTCAATTTCCTTGTGGCTGCTTTGACTCTTTCTTTTGTGGATAGCTTTAGCTTTCGCTGCTCGGCTTTAAGAATAGAACAGTCCTTTTTTAAGTGACCAGTCCTTTTACAGCGAAAACAGGCTCTGCTTTCTTTGTTGTGCCTTGTGCCTTTGTACATCTTAAGAGCTTTGTCATCAAGGTGCATATTTTTTTTTCTTCTGTCATATTCATCAATTAATTTGCCTTTCACATATTCCAGTGTCAGCTCCTGCTTGGGTCTGGTTTCTAAAGCATTAATAAGAGCAGTATTTGTCACTTGAAGGCTGCAGAGGAGCAGGGCAAAAATATGGTAATCTTTGATGTCCTCTCTGATGGCACATAGCTACTCCATGATCTCTAGCATAGCATTCACCTGGTTACACATTTGCTGGCCTTCTTCTAGTCTCATATTATATAGCTTTCTTAGTAAAAACAGCTTGTTTTTTAGACTTGAATGCTCATACAGTTTTTGTAATGAAGTCCACATACCTTATGTGGATAAGCTGGTTATCTTCCACTAACAAGCTTATAGTCGCTTTTACCTGTCTATCCTTCCTGTCCCAGTCCTCTGTATCTCCATTTGTGGGTCTGTCTGTATTCAGCACTTGCCACAAGTCATCCTTGCTGAGAAGCATTTGTAATTTGAACTTCCACAGATGGTAATTGGCATTGTTCAGCTTTGCTAATGCAAACTTCACATCTGAACCACTTGCCGTCTTTCAATAGCTTGTATACAATACTCACTGAGTTGTAGAGTTCTCTTTCCAGTGCCTGGGTGCTGCTGGTGTATCCCCTCCAATGCCTCTGTACGCTGGGTGCGATGGGGTCCATAACCTTTTGTTCAGAGTATTGAAATCATGCACTGGAAGCTTCTTGGAAGCTTCTTGTTTGCATAAAAAGACCTAGGTTTTCGATACAGGATTTGTATAGTGTAGACAGTCTGTGTAGTGGTTTACAAAAAAAAATTCAGGGTGTGGAGTAATCTGTTTTGTTCTTGTTAGATACTGAATATATACTGATGCAGAGACACATTTCTTGGTCTGGATTCACGTAGGGCGGCGTAACTATGAGCGGGCGTAGCGTATCGTATTTATGCTACGCCGCCGCAACTTAGAACGCAAGTGCAGTATTCTCAAAGCAGTTGCATCCTAAGTTATGGTGGCGTAGCGTAAATGTGCCAGCGAAAGCGCGCCTAATTCAAATGGGAAAGAAGTGGGCGTGTTTTATGCAAAATAGTCGTGACCCCACGTAATTGACGCTTTTAACGAACGGCGCATGCGCCGTCCGTGGACGTATCACAGTGCACATGCATCGGATAGAATGCCTAAGATACGTCGCACACTGCCTACGATGTGAACGTAACTTACGCACAGCCCTATTCGCGTACGCAAACGTCGTAAAAAGATACACTTGTTCCGACGTCCATACCTTGCATGGGCTGCGCCACCTAGAGAGCAGCTTTATCTTTACGCCGGCGTATGTCTTACGTAAACGGCGTAACTAATTGTGACGGGCGCACATATATTTGAGAATCGGCGTATATAGCTCATTTGCATATTCAACGCGGAAATCAATGGAAGTGGCACTAAGCGGCCAGCGTAAATATGCACCCAAGATACGACGGCGTAAGAGACTTACACCGCTCGTATCTTGGCCGAATTTATGCATAACCGATTCTGAGAATCAGGCGCGCATATACGACGGTGCAGATTCGGACTTACGACGGGGTACGTGGAGATACGCCGGCGTAAGTCTTTGAGAATCTGGCCCCTTGTGTCCTTTCTGCAGATATCAAGAACTGAAACATTACATGGTTAGAAGTAGGAATTGAACCCATTACTGTATATGGTGAACAGCAGCTGGCACTGTAACAGGTCAGTGTATCAGTGTATACCCTTAATCTATAATGTTACTTGTTATAGTGTCACCTAGTGTTCACAAACAGATGTTACAGGCTGTACTGAAAACCTATTATATGCCATTAGAAAGTGTACAAGTGTTATGCTTATGCTTATGGCACTGAAAACGTCTCACACCCAATTTGGGAACAGAGATCATATTGCACCATGTATTAGAAAAGGCAGAAAATTGAAAAAAAGCAATTCAAAATTAAATGATGGCTGACATTAACGATAAAACTGCATTACAGTGCCTTATAAACAGAGGCTTGCAAAATCAATATCTATTAAAAGAAATACTTTCATCACAGCTGTGTAGAGGCTTTTAACAATGTTGTGCAGCATTGTAAGTAACAATATGACCTTAGCTGTGACATGATCGGATAATAATGACTAATTTGTCCCTACATACTGAAGAAAAAAGTCAATGCTAATAACTACTGTAAGTTAGAACCCTAGCCAAATAGCTGAGAACTGCAGCATAAATGTGAACTGTTTCACCTGCCAAAATGTGTAGTTGTGTTCAAATGGTCTTATGGTGCACAAATCCTTACCAGACTGCAGTGGTGTACCTGTTGTGGACCCAGGTACAGCCAAGTTGGGGTGCTATAGGACTGCACCCCCTGCTGCAGGCACATTGCTCTGCAGGCTTTGCAGGACCATCCCTGGCAGCTTTGTCAGACCTCACATACAGGGGCGACACAAATTCAAGCTCTCCTAAGATCCTCCTCAGTTCCAATGTGTTAAATGACATTATTGAGGGAAACTTAAGAGGGACTTTTCTCACTCTGCCAAGCACCACTGTATCTGAGATCTATTGAAAGGAGGGGATCTGCTGAGAAAAGGGAAATAATTTGCGGTTTGGGGGTTTTGCTTGGCAGGGGGAGTTGATGGTGGGAGGGTTTGCTGGGGAGGAGCTTTTGCTTGTGGAGGGAGGGGTTGATATGGAAGGGGGTGAATTCTCTGTTGGGGGTTGTTGCAAGGTCAGGGGGAATTTTTGATGGGGTGGATGCCATTTTTATGCAAATTTTTATGTCACACAATATTAGCACAACTGTTCATCAAACCCATATTTTTTATAAGAAATACACGCAAATTATTTTAGTGCATACAAACATTATACATTTCTAATTTGTTTTTTGCAAAATATAAAAGTATGATGTTGAGTAGAGTATAAGCAGACAAATGCAGGATTTTCTTTCCAGCATCTTCCAAAAACTTGTGACAAAAAAAAAAAAAACATTTTCAAAGAACTCACTATGCCTTTGAGAAAATACCTAGGAATATTTGCTTTCTAAAATGCGGTTGTTTTGTGGGTGATTCTCCTGTTCTAGCACTTCAGGGACTCAGAAAATATGGTATGTAGTCAGGAATTTAGTTGCATAGTTTATGCTCCTTGAAAGGCCAAAGATGCGTCTTAAATTTTGAGCCCCTCTATGTCTAGTTCGTCTCACACATGTGGTATCCCCATAAAAAAGTAGCAGAATTGTAACTGTATGTATGCCGGTGCTGTGTGTAAGAAATAACTTGTTAAAATTACAACTTTGTGAGAATTGTTAATTTTCCAAAAATTTGTGACAAAAAAATTACAACTTCAAAGAACTCGTCAAGCCTCTTACTAAATACCTTGGACTGTCTACTTTTCAAAAAAGGATAATATGGGGGGTATTTGTACTGCCCTGGCATAAGCAAAGTAGGGCTCTGTCCCTTCTTTCCCCATCCAATTATCCCTCTTTTTTACCCCAACTCACCAATAGTGAGACCAGTGGCGGTGCGTTCATAAGGGCGCACGGGTGCCGTCCCCTCTCTCCAGCCACCCCCTCTATGACCAATGGATATATTTGTGCATTGCATGAATGAATATTCGCTTTCCTAACACTAACCACCTCTCCGCCAATCAGGTGCTCGGGTCTGTTACCCGTCACCCGATTGACTAAAACTACAGGCGCTGTGATTGGACGTCTGACAGGAGGAGAGGACAAGAAAAGAGGACAGGAGGAGACACATAGAGGACACCACCCGCCTACAACACCCACTGCCCCACCAAGACAGGGTAGGTGCCCGGCAGGTGGCAAGCACGGGGGTAACAGTGGCTGCATTTGATGGCACAGTGGCTGAAATTAATGTTTTTTTTCAGTATTTTTTCATTCCCCCCCCCCCCAAAGAAAAAGTTGAGCACCAGTTGCCACTGAGCAAGACTACCATATCTCTAGCTTTTCCTGTACCCTATTGTTAAACATACCCTTTCCCATATATCAAAGATATGCACACCATCTTCAAAGAAACAACCAATTGCCACATTCTCTTCTTTCCTAGACCTCTCTATTGCTGTAATAGATGCTTCTCTCCAACTTGACCTTCTGGTGACTCTGCTGATTTTGAACCGGGAATTATTTTCATGCCCAGCTACCTCTTTATGTCAGATATCAGGTCCATCAAATTCCTGCTCAAAAGGTCATTAAAAGTTTCACCAATAGTTCTCCTTTAACCTCTTCTACTGAATACTAGACATGCCCTTTTGCTTGTTCGGTCACCTCCAGTGATATGGACACATCACTATCCTGTGGTGCTGTGAGCCAAAAGCCAACTCTACTACCTAAAGCAAATGCCATTAGGAAAACAACATTAAAAAATCCCCTTCCCCTCATGGCCCATAAATACGCATGGTAATACCATCTCTCTTTAGGGTCCCAAAGTGCTGTGGAAGGTGAGCATATTACTTCATTCTGTGGCCGCGTACACACGAGGAGACATGTCCGCTGAAACTGGTCCGCAGATCAGTTTCCGCGGACATGTCCGATTGTGTGTACGGCCTAGCGGACAGGTTTCTAGCTGACAAAAGTTTCTAAGCATGCTTAGAAACTTGTCCGCTGGAAACCTGTCCATCGGACATGTCCGCTGGTTAGTACGTGTAACCAGCGGACCGAAATCCCGCGCATGCGTCAAATTGATTCGAAGCATGCGTGGAAGCATAGAACTTCCTGGATTGAGCACATTGGTGACTTCTACGTCACCGCGTTCTCTGTCCGTGGGGATTTTGGTCTGATAGTGTGTACACACATCAGACCAAAATATCCCAGAAGACCGTGTTCATCGGACATGTCTCCTGGGATATTTTGGTCTGATGTGTGTACACACCATCAGACCAAAATCCTCACGGGCAGAGAACGCGGTGACGTAAAAGTCACTGACGTGCTCAATCCAGGAAGTTCTATGCTTCCACGCATGTCTCCTCGTGTATACAGGGCCTGTAAGTTCTCCAAATATTCAGTGCCGAGGACTACTCCCAGTTCTTCCAGGATGAGGCCATGAGCCTCTAAATACAATCCGGACATTTTAGGCCATGCCTGTGTATAGCCATGGCCAAAAGTTTTGAGAATAACACAGATATTAATTTTCACAATTTTGCTGCCTTAGACTTTATGATGTAATTTGCATATACTCCATAATGTTATGAAGAGTGATCAGATGAATTGCAATTAATTGCAAAGTCCTTCTTTGCCATGACAATTAACTTAACTTAACCCATAAAAATACATTTCCACTGCATTTGTGAAGAAGGCTTCAGGGCGACCAAGACACTTCAGCAAGTGCCAGGACTGTGTTCTACAGGTGATTGAGCTGAGGGATCGGGGCGCCACTAGTGCAAAGCTTGTTCGGGAATGGCATTAGGTAGGTGTGAGTACATTTGGGGAACAAAACATTGAAATTGTGGATCCATAGCCAGGAAACTCACCAGACTTTAATCCTATTGAGAACCTGTGGTCAGTTCTCAAGAGGCAGGTGAACAAAACCCCCACATATTCTGTTGAACGACAGCATGCCAGGGCGAATTGCAGAGGTCTTGAAAAAGAACGACTAACACTGCAAATATTGACTCTGATTAAGTTAATGTAATTGTCAATAAAAGCCTATGACACTTATGAAATGCTTGTAATTATACTTCATTATATCATAGTAACATCTGACAAAAAGATCTAAAAACACTGAAGCAGCAGACTTTGTGAAAATTTATATTTGTGTCATTCTCACAACTTTTGGCCACTGCTGTATGTTGTGAACTAGCTTTTAAAATCCTTCTCATCTATTTTCATCTACTCCTGGACAAGGCATCTATTGTCACTTAGGACATGTTTGGATTTAAATGAACAATTTGTCTGCATGAATGTTAGCATGAGATGTCTGAGTATCCTGACAATCACCACGTATGTGTTTGACAAATTGTTTATCACATGCATGATATATGTTATCATTCCAGAAATCAAACATCTTAGCTCCTTTCTACATAATTGGGAACAATTCTAGAAAAGTTAAAGCTAAAGTTTGGTGAAAAAAAAGAACACAGGTGTTAGGTATGTGTAGAATTGTGTATCCCATTGCCTGCAGGTAGCTACTTCTGCTCAAAATCTTCTATATCAAACAACATTTCCCTTTTCCCTTTTTTACCTCCAGTGGTAAAACCACCAAAGCAACTCCAGTTTCTAAAACCCTGTTGCAATTGTAAAATTGTCTTTTCTCCGGGGCATGAGCTCACAAGCTGCTGTTCATAAGACCATCTCCCTAAACTCTACATCACAGACTCAGCTTCCAGCAGTGGATCTAACTACAATATGGCCCGGATTCACATACATCCTTGCATATATATGCCGCCGTAGCGTATGTCTTTTACGCTACGCCGGCGCAGCGCGGAGAAGGAAGCATGGAATTCACAAAGCAAATGCTCCCAACTCTGAGCCTACATAGCGTATATTCGTAGGCGTAAGGCAGCGTAAGTGGAAGTAGATGGAAGTGGGCTGAAAGTGGGCGTGATCCATGGTAATGAAGCGTGACCCCATGCAAATGATGTGCCGAGTGCCAGGCAAGTACTTAGTACGAACTGCCCATGCGTCATGTGTGCATGCTCACAATCACGTCGAAACAACTGCCTAAGATACGTCGAATCACTGCCTACTGTGTGAACGTATCCTACGCCCAGCCATATTCACGTAAAAAGTAAACTACGTAAAATTCAATGGCGTGTGTTTCCTGGTCCATACCATTGCATGGGTTGCGCCTCCTTTATGGGGAATAACTTTACGCTGGACGTAAAACTTATGCAAACCGCTTAAATCATGCGCCAGGTGCAAATACGTTCGTGAATCGGCATATCTCCCTCATTTGCATATTTGAACAGAAAATCAATGGGAAAGCCGCATGCGTCCAGCGTAAATATGCGCCCACTCTACGCCGGCGTAGGCAAGTTACATTGGTCGGATGAAGTCAGTCTTTAGGCGTATCTAAGTTTGTGGGTTCGGCGCACAGATACGGCGGCGCATATTTGCACTTACGCGGTGTATCTGGAGATACGTCGGCGTAAGTGCTTTGTGAATCCGGGCTATTATCTTCTGCAGTCCTTGCAGGCAACAATCAAGAAACCTGTTTCTCTACACAGTGTCTGTGCCTATTGTATTCCTGGTCCCACTTCCTTTGTTCCTGCGCTTGTCAGCTGCTCCAGTCAAGTGCCAGCCTTTTCCCAGATCACACTTGACCCTTGGGGACCACGCTTCTTTCCTTTCTTGACTCCTGCTTTCTTGCTGCATCATCTTCCCAACTTCATGTAGTTTAAAGCGATGGTCCAACCACAATTAGCATTTTTTAAATGTATGTCCTTTCATCATGTGTTTTTATAATATAAATCCTTTCAGTTATCTGCATAGTTATTTAAAAAAGATTTACACACAGTTGTCATTTTGCTTGTGGGCATTGTGAAGCCCACAAGCACTTACTTCCTGGAAGTCTTGGATGGGGAGTGATAATTGGACAGCGCACTGCATCCTGGGAAATGACACCACACATTTCTTAGGAGCATTAGAGGGAGATGATGTCAAAATCCTAGGTGATTCCAAAGGCAGATTTCGTGGGACCGCATAGCAACAGGCATTCCAGATGAGTAAAAAAACATTTTTTTTTCTTTTTTAGGTCTAATGAGCACAATAATGAAAACATTTTTTTGGGATGGAAACTCCACTTTAACTCTTGGAGCCCCGCATCCTCTACTCCTGGGAAACGGAACACCCCATCTTACTCTGCTTTGTGCAGACTCTGGCACCAAGCACTCATTTTCTTCAACCTCTCACAATTCTAGACAGCCCACAATGCTCCTTCTCACCTCCTGGTACACCAGGGTGACTTGCCTGCTGCCTGAGAGGCCTTAAGCATGCTGATGTCTCTCCTTGCCTGTACCAAGCATGTGAACTCAAGCCTCTGGAGGGCAGGGACTGATGTGAATGTATACTATAGACTGTATACAGGGCAGTCTTAATGGCATCATGGGCCCCTGGGCAAAGTAATGCTCTGGGGCCCCCTATAATGGAGACAGTGCAGGTAAACAGAAATCAAGTAGGTAGGGGGTAGGGGATATCTAGGGTGTAGAGGGTCAGAATGCTGGGGAGATATCTGTGATGTAAAGGGGCAGCCCAGGCTCAAGGACCAGCTGCTTTAGGGAAAGGGCAGGGCCCCCCCCTGCAACTGGGGCCCCTGGGCAGTGCCCAGGTGTGCCCTCTCATTAAGACAGCCCTGACTGTATATGTAAAGGGCTGTGTAAATTAATGGGACTATATAAGTACCTGTAATAAAGAATGCAAAGGCACCACTCTACCACACAGCTGCAGATGTTGGGAGATTCACAGACAAAAGTTGTTCATCTTGGTGATGTTAGGGCTGGTTAAGGGCATACTACAGAAAGCCCTCTGAAAAGTGTTGGAGGGTACAGATCTCCAAACTATGGCCCTCCAGTTGTTTAGGAACTACAATTCCTATCATGCCTAGTCTTGTCTGTGAATGTCAGAGTTTTACAATGCCTCATGGGACATGTCGTTTTGCAACAGATGGAGGGCCATAGTTTGGGGATCCCTGGGCCATTATAGAAAACTACAGGGCTATTACTGACATTAGACACACTAAGTTAGTATAGCAAGTACAACATCAGTAAGTGCTATTTTCAATTTTCAAGTGAGCACCCTTATAGGTGTTACCTGACAACAGCGTTTCTTTAAAGTGATTGTAAAGGTTTGCTTTAAAAAAAATAAAAATAACAAACATGGTATACTCACCTGTTCTGTTCACAGAGCAGCCCTATCCACCTTTTTAAGGGTGCCCTGCCGGCGCACCTGGCTCCTTCCCTTCATTGGGTTTCCCCACAGAAAGCCGCTTTCCATGGGGGCACCCATTCGGGCTTGCTTTCCGAGTCCTACTGCTGCGTCCATTGACACAGACAGCGGGACTTGGTCCTGCCCCCCGCTCCGTTGTCACTGGATTTGACTGACATTAGCGGGAGCCAATGGCTCCCACTGCTATCAATCTGCCCAATGAGGAGAGAGACAGCAGCTGGAGCCGCTGGGCTTGTGCACAACGCTGGTTCGGATGGGCTCGTGTAAGAAAAATGGGGGCAGCTGCAGTAAAGAAGGTTTTTCACCTCAATGCATAGAATGCATTGAGGTGAAAAACCTTGAGACTTTACAACCACTTGAAAGCAGAGTTCCACCCATTTAAAAGTCAGTAGCAACAAAAAGTATAGCTGCTGACATTTAATAAACAGATACTCACCTGTCCCATGATCCAGCAAGCAATGCGGCTGCCCGAAGTCTTGCCTCTCTCCCCCTCCTCACTGTGGAGCGGGCATTGCAAGTGTGGACAACCAGCTGTGGCTTCACGCTGCGCGTTATAAATGGCCACGTATACCTAATCTCTTTCTTTTGGGAAAAAGTGTTTGTAATTCTGTTCAGCCTCTCTTGTGTCTCTCATGCCTTTAACACACCGTACAAAGGAGCAGAGGAAATCCCTATTTTTGGTCCAGCTTTACGCCCAGGTTCACACTGGGCTGCGGGAGTGGGCTGCCCGGCAGTCCCGATTTCGGCCGCGATTTAAGAGACATCTGTGCAGGTTTCTGCACAGATGTCAATGTAAATCGCGGGCTGAAATTGCAAAAAGTAGTACAGAGACTACTTTTTTAAATCGGTGCAATGCCGCAGATGCAGCGTCGCGCCCATTAGGACAGTGCCATTGCTGGCAATTTGCGGCAAAATCCGCCATTTGACATGCCAAATCACATGTCAAAACGCACCAGTGGGAACCAGGGCTTAATGTCACTTCTATCCTGCTCATTGGACAATTTTTATAGCGTAAGCAGGAAAGGTGACTTAGCAAGCTATTAAGCTCAATAAGGAAATCTACCTAGTTGTGCAGAATAGCAGGTGTATTAATCACAAGGCTGGCTGAACAGCCATTTGTCAGGTAAAACAGCGGGTATATGAAAAGTTTAACTGTTTTAAAATGAATATATATGAGCTGTTGGCTTGTTCTGCATTAATCTTATTTTCTGCAAAATGTGCTTATGAATGCAGAAGGGTATATTTAAACGGGTTAAGGTCATTATAGAACTGTATTTCTCTACAGGCCTCTGAGACAATATTGTGGTAATAAAATCCTTTAGCCAAAAAGTAGCATGGCACATGTTGGCTACTATGGAATGATAAAGGTAAAAAACATGGCACGTGGGTACTAGAATGTACACATAATTAACACTGTTGTCTGATAATTTCTTTTATTACTTTCTTGTATAAAACAAGTTGATTGATACAATAGGATCAGGGCAAACTAATATACACTTATGACACTATAAAACCTGACTCATATTTTATCAAATATTTACATCTATATTGTACATCAGTAATCTGTACAGCATTAGATAACACCAAATTTGGTCCCTTTTTGTAGATTAAATACATACAATACTGAGCTATTAATATGGTACTGAGTTATAGACTTAGCTACTGTATATGAAGGTATACCTTGGCCTTTTCTTTGCTTTGCGACTCTAAAATCTGTGGTTTCCAAATGTAATTGTATTACTGTGACACTTAAAGAAAATCATGGTAATACAGTGTACAAAAATGTACGATC
Source organism: Rana kukunoris (assembly GCA_029574335.1). NCBI lineage: Eukaryota > Metazoa > Chordata > Amphibia > Anura > Ranidae > Rana > Rana kukunoris. Next base: position 241,818,098 of record CM056050.1, read on the forward strand.
GAATGTAGGATCGACTTCCTGGTTATGTCATTAAAAAATAAACAGAGAAAATATAAGCATATGCACTGCTTTCTTACTTTATTAGGGACAGTGATGTCAGCAAATCAGGATGCACACAGTAAAGCCTGGTACACACGATCAGATTTTCAGACCATTTTTTTGTTGCATGCTAGTCTCATGTCGAAAGTGAAGAGGTTCAACTTCAGAAGTGATGTCATGTGTTGAATAGTTTTGTATGTATTTTTTCATTTCAGAGCATGCGTAGTCTTGCTGTCTTTCTATACAAAAACCGTACTAACTAAACAAAAATCGGACGTTGAGTTCACGTACGACAACATTTTTAGAGCTTTTGTCTGAGGAAAACGCGGAAATGGATGTCGAACACACTATATTAACGATCTGAAAATCGGCAGATCGTTTGTCGGACGAAATTTAACTTCCAATTTTCGTATGATGTGTACGGGCCTTTGGGCTCGGTTTCCACTTGTGTGACTTGGGACTGAGACATGATTTCCAATGAGTACCGTTCATATCTGTGTGACTTCAAGTCGTAACGACTTCAAAGTAGTCCCTGAACTACTTTGGTCCCACTTTAATGCGACTTGAGGTCCATAGACCTCAAGAATACATATGCATTGCTTCAAGTCGCAGCAAAAAATTGCGCTAAAATCATGGCAAAAAAAACCTTGGGGGTTGCAATAGTGAAAACAGAGCCTTATGCTGTGTACACACGACCATTTTTCATGATGAGAAAAATGCAATTTTTTAAATTGGTCATTAAAAACGACTGTGTGTAGGCTCCAGAGCATTTTTCTCAACGTGAAAAATGGACATTAAAAATTTAGAACATGCGCTATTTTTTCTCAACATTTTTCACGTCGTTGCTTTTCTCCTCAAGAAAAATGGTCGTGTGTAGGCTTTAATGAAGGGGAAAAAAAAACGTTCATGCTCAGAAGCAAGTTATGAGAAGGGACATTTGCATAATCAAGCCCAAAGGGTGGCGCCATTCGGATGGAACTTCCCCTTTATAGTGCCGTCGTACGTGTTGTACATCACCGCGCTTTTCTTGAGCATTTTTTTCACGAACTTGTGTATGCAAGGCAGGCTTGACAAGAATCACGTCGAGAAAAACTTCGTTTTTTTTCCATGACATTAAAAACGGTCGTGTGTACGCGGCCAGTGCCGATCCTGACCTCCCTGGGGCCCTAAGCAAAATTACATGTCACATGGGGGCGCTGCCGACAGTGACATGTCACAATAAAGATTAAAATTGAAAAGCGGGGGGAAGGGATGTTCTGCTGTCGAAAATGACATCTTACATTAAAGTGAGAAGCAGAGGTGCTGACTTCTTAGCTCTTCTCCCATGCAGCCAGTGAGTTGAGAAGTGGGGTGAGGGGCCGAAAATGATTTTTCACCAGGTAGGGCCCTAGTAATTTGGGGGGGGGCACTCCGCAGCTTTGCGGGGTCCTAAGCGGCTTGCATAGTGAGCCTATGGGGCGGATCAGCCCTGTACGCGGCATTAGAGTTAGATATTCAGTATATTCCATTACAAATGCCTGTATTTTATATTTTTTCACATTTAAGTTGTACCTGTAGACCAAGCTGTCACAGAAAAGTGGCAAGTGACAGGAACTGGGAAAAATTATAACAGAAGCACTTTCTTTCAGACACATTTAGCAACACCATTCTTTCATTGTACTTGTTTAGGTCTTTAAAAACAAATTGTGGCTGCAACTGCTCAAACTCCCCTGGCAGCTATGTGTTATAGTTTATCCTAATCCATGTCACTGTCAGTCTTGCTGAACATTTTGGCCTGCATGTCAAGCTATTTATAAACTGAAAATACTAACTCAAAAACACTTTCTTGTTTGTCGCCCAATGTATGTAAAGAAACGGCACTATTGTTCTTTAATATAAGCCCATGGTCACTAAGGATAATACAAGCATTAAAGGATCACTAAAGGAATTTTTTTTTTTTTTTTAGCTAAATAGCTTCCTTTACCTTACTGCAGTACTGGTTTCATGTCCGTATTGTTCGTTTTTGCTTTGAAGTTGCTGTAATCCTGCTCTGTTTTAAAATTTTAAAAACAAAACACTGCCCTGGATTTGTTTGTTTTTGTTCTGTGTGTCTATTTCTACTTTGCAGAAAACATGAAGCCAGTTCAAAAGTTAAACTAACCTGCAGGCACATTATATGATTGATTTTTATCTATTTTTAATCATTTTGAAAAGGAATCAGTTAACTTTTATGTCTCTATACCCTGTAAACAGTCATTTCAGCAAAAAAAATGTTTTTCCTTTAGTGACCCTTTAAGCTAACAACTTAAGTCACAGTGGCTGAAACTTCAACTAGGCCTCAAGCATACAATGGCCTTACAGTACGACCCTCAGCAGCTGACAGCTATCATATTGCTGCTTACTTTCGGGGGTCTGTTGTTGAACTAGCCAGTCTAGAAATGTCATCTTCCTCGGGGTGTTGCAACAGTAACGCAGAGGGATATTTTCAGCTAGTAACACAATTTATTTTGCCTGAGGGCTGTAGTACATGAGTTACCCTCAATGTTACTATACAGAGGAGGCTGTGGGAGATTGGAACCCCTCCATGTTACTATACAGAGGAGGCTGTGGGAGATTGGAACCCCTCCATGTTACTATACAGAGGAGGCTGTGGGAGATTGGAACCCCTCCATGTTACTATACAGAGGAGGCTGTGGGAGATTGGAACCCCTCCATGTTACTATACAGAGGAGGCTGTGGGAGATTGGAACCCCTCCATGTTACTATACAGATTTCCCAATAAGGAGTTTTCATTCTTCCCAAAAATCGTCTCAGAGATTCCATTGATGGACACTGGTGAATCCCAACATCTGAAACATAAATATAGTAATATTTTTTTTCTTTGTCTTCTAAGCGTGCTGGCATGTGGACAGATTTTTCGTTATCTGCCTGCAACCATTTCTCAAGGCTATATACAATGCAAATTTTTCCTCTTGAATGTTCTCTCTAAACCCCACCCCCGTGGCTGTAGCTCTGATCTCAGCGATGCTGCAATGGAGGAGATAGCGGACCACACCTGTGCAGGGGTTGAAGAGCTTGCGCCTCTGATGCTGAACAGAGTGTCTTAGCAACATTCCAGCAACAAGGCCGAATGGGATGATGTCATCTCTTGAAGTTTTTTTGCCAGGCTCTGTGAGGTATGTAAATGGCCTACACCTATAGCAAGGGCATTATCCAACTTTAGCCAAGGCTGTATGGTTTTATTTTATCTACAGATGCCCATTACCTGCAAAGGCGGTTTTGGTAAAGGTGAACTAGCCCCTTAAGGAAACCTACTACCAATTCTGAAAATCCTTGCATTATGTTGATAGAAACGGGTGTAGGTTTATTTTACCTGTTGGGTCATAGTAATATCACAATCTGGTTGAAATTGCCTGGAAATGGCTGGATTAATTACCTTGTACCCAGATATTTAAATTACACTAAATTACCAAAAGTATTGGGACACCTGCTTTTACACAAATATACATTTTAATGGCATCCCAGTAGGTTGGATTCACACCTATGCAGTTTTAGTGCTTTTTGCAGATTTGCACGACAGTCCATTTAACATGGTTTGCTATGGAACACGTTCTGTAACGCAAATCTGCAAAATGCAAAAAGCACTAAAACTGCATACGTGTGAATCCAGCCTACTGGGTTGAGGTCAGACCAGTCAAGTTCCTCCACCCCAAACTCACTCATCCTTGTCTTTATAGACCTTGTGTGTGCACTGGTGTGCAGTCATGTTGGAACAGGAAGGGGCCATCCCCAAACAGTTTTCCACAAAGTTGAGGAGCATGAAATTCGAATCATATTATGTCTTGGTATGCTGAGGCCTTAAGAGCTCCCTTCACTGGAACTAAGGTGCCAAGCCCAACGCCTAGAGTTGCCACCTCATCCCTTTAAAACCGAACACATATTAATTACGCAGGTTCTGTGGCTAATTAAGGTGGTAATTAAACTCACTTGGTGCTTTACCTGCATTAAATTAGCCTCAGAACCTGTGTAATTCATATGTGTTTGGGTTTAAAGGGATGAGGTGGCAACCCTACCAACGCCTGAAAAAACATCCCACACCCTAATCCCCCCTCCACCAAATGATTTGGACCAGTGCACAAAGCAAGGTCCATAAAGACATAGATGAGTGAGTTTGGGGTGAAGGAACTTGACCACAAAACAAAAACAAGTTTGTGTGATGTCTTCAGACAACCTCCATTAACATAGTGCTCCCACCACCTCATACAATGCTCGCTCACCTCATAGAACCCTTTGGGATGAATTAGAGCGGACACTTCAAGCCAGGCCTTCTTGTCCAACATCAGTGCCTGGCCTTTAAAATGCGCTTCTAGAAGAATGGTCAAACATTCCCATACACACACTCCTAAACCTTGTGGACAGCCTTCCAAGCTGCTATAGCTGTTAAGAGTGGGCCAACTCAATATTGAACCCTACAGACGAAGACTGGGATGCCATTAAAGTTCATGTGCATGTAAAGGCAGGCGTCCCAATACTTTTGGTAATATAGTGTATACTGTAGGTATTATACGTATAAAAATACATGTTTTTTTGTAAATAAGAGTGAGATTTAAAACTTGTTTTTGGGTGGGACATGCATACCCTAGTCCAGGAGTCTCCAAACTACGGCCCTCCAGGTGTTCAGGAACTACAATTCCCATCATGCCTAGTCATGTCTACGAATGTCAGAGTTTTACAATGCCTCATGGGAAGTGTAGTTCCACAGCAGCTGGAGGGCCGTAGTTTGGAGATCCCTGCCCTAGTCTAGCACAGGGTAGTTTGTGTACTGGCAGGAATACAACACAGAAAAGTGAAGAGGGGCAGTGTGTCAAAAATTTGCAGTGGGAACACACGTAACATTCTCATGCACAGCAGGGAAAACAGCCTAAAGCCACACATGATCTTTTGCAAAATCAAAAAAATGAGTCCAATGTTAAAAAAAAGTTTAGGGCAAAGTAAAACCATTTTACTTTCTAAACATACACCTTCAGAAACAAATGTACAAATAGAAGCTCCTACACTTCATGGATCTATAAATGAACATATTCTTTACACCTTTAGTAACAGCACTGATTGGTAAAACTCCTGGAGGTTCCTTGATCAGTTGTACTTGTGCTAATACAAGGTCTGCTGGCAGCTAGTCAACTGTGGGTAATAATGCAGAAAGAGCACTGCGCTCTCCTATTTAATGATCTGCGGCATGTCACTCCAGGCCTGGGATTTCTTCTTAGCCAGCTCCATCCAAGATGGTTCCTCAGACACAGAAAGGGTTGGGCGCTTGCATATAACCTTTTCTTCTTTCTCTGTTAGCAAGGACAGCTGTGTACCTGTGAAGGACATAGAAATGAAAAGCGACAGCTGTGTTATGTGCTGCATGTATTTATTCTCTTCAAACCTCAAAAGCCTTAATCCATATTAGACAGAGCAATTTCTATTCAACACAATTAGGCCCCTTTCACACTCTCACATTTTTCAGGCAGTAAAAATAATGCCTAAAATACCGCCTGAAAAAATCCTGCCCTGCAGTCTTTAGTGTGAAAGCCCGAAGGCTTTCACACTGAAGCGGTGCGCTAGCAGGACCGCTCCAAAAGTCTTTGGAGCGGTGAGAGGAGTGGTGTGTTTACCGCTCCTTCCCATTGAAAGCAATAGGAATACTGTATACCACGGTTATTAATACCGCTATAAAAGGGTTAACACGCCGGCAATGCGCCTCAGCATTTTTCGGCCGCTAGCGGTGCGTTTTAACCACCTGCTAGCGGCCGAAAATGGGTTAACACGCCGGCAATGCGCCTCTGCATTTTTTGGTAAAAACAACGGTATAGCGGTACTATACCGCCAGCACACCTGCTGTGCCCAGTGTGAAAGGGTCCTTACCATGACTGCATATGGCTAGCACAAGTCACATTCAACTGGATATGTTTTGTAACATTTTGCAGTTTATCCAAGCCTCTTCCAACAGGTCGGAGAGGACAACTGGTTGATGAGAAGTGTGAAACAGACCATTTACATCAAACTGGAACCAACACTATACAAAGGTGGAGTCCTTCAACACCATCTGTTTTTCAGATAAACTGTTGCATTCTCTGCATTAAGGCAACTTGCACAGTGTCCTTCCCAAACTTACCTAAGACCCATACTGATCCAGTGCTGTGCCTGGCTGCAGGTCTTCACTCCCCTCTTCCTATCAGCTTTGCTGATAACAGAGGGCGATATTGGTTTCTGCTGCTGTCAGTCAAATATAGTGAGCAGGGAGGTGGGGCTAAGACACGCTGTCTTCAGCCCGCTGTCTGCTGAAAACGGGTCACAGGAGTGTAAAATGAACTGCACTCTTGTGATCCATAGGAAGAGTACAGCAAAATGAGTTTTGGCTGGATTTCTCCTTTAAATAAGCAAATGCTAATGTGTAAAGTGTGATAACCCATGGCCATCACCATCCTGCATTGATCTGACTACTCTAAATGAATGAAAAGTTAGATCTGATTGGTCATTATGAGTTACTGCTCTATGCACCCCATCATCTCAGCACTCTGCACTGTGAGTCTGCCAACGAGCAGAATATTAATGTGTTCTCTGAATGAAAAGAAAAGAGGAAGCATCCAGTAACAGCTACCATCTTACCAGGAGCAGGATACGGCAACGTGTTTGCTCTCCGTCTTGGCTCGTTTGTATCTGTTTTTTTTTCCTCAGGAACAACGGCAACTGCTGTGATTGTAGTTTTGTTCTGGATTTGGTCAACTTGTTGCTTTAAATTAACCTTAAATAGAAAAAAACAAAACATTTTGTACTAACACAAGTTGTTTAACCACTTCCTAACTGGGCACTTAAACCCCCCTCCTGCCCAAACCAATTTTCAGCTTTCAGAGCTGACGCACTTTGAATGACAATTGCGCGGTCATACAACACTGTACCCATCTGAAATTGTTATCATTTTTTTCACACAAATAGAGCTTTATTTTGGTGGTATTTAATCACCGCTGGGGTTTTTATTTTTTGCTAAACAAACATATGTGCTGATGAGGCAGCACTTTTGGGCACTGATAGTCTGCATTGGTGGGCACTGATAGTCTGCACTGGTGAGCACTGATAGGCACAGATAGGGCGGCACTGATAGGCACAGATAAGGCAACACTGATGGGGACAGATAAGGTGGCACTGATGGGCACAGATAAGGTGGCACTGATGGGGGGGCACTGACAGGTGGCACTGATAGGCGATACTGATGGGCACTGGTAGGTGACACTGGTGACACTAATAGGTGGCAATGTGAGCTCTGATGGGTGGCACTGTGAGCACTGATGGGTGGCACTGTGGATGGAACTGTAGGCACTGATAGGTGGCGCTGGTGGGCACTGGTAGGAAGCACTGGTATGCACTAGCAGGTGGTACAGATGAGCAGGCGGCTGCTCTTATTATTGTCCACTCACCATTTTTGACTGCATGCATTTTGGCTGTTTTTTTTTCTATTGAAATTTTATTGTTTGCTTATGCTTAAATAAAGACATCGTTTTCCGAGGAGTGCGGCGGTCCAGGATTTTTTCCTTCATCCCAGGCTGCTCTTATTAATTGGGACTGATGTCCCTATTTTTTTTCTCCTCACGCTATCAGCGTGAGGAGAAAAAAAAAGCCAATTACCAGCTCTGTTTACATCACATGATCAGCTGTCATTGGCTGACAGCTGATCACATGGCAATGGGTCAGGATCGACCCCTTACTCCGATCTGTGATCAGCCGAGTCACATTGACTCGCTGATCACAGAGCGGGCTGTGCGCACCCTGAAGGGGCAAATTAGATCCGTGCTGTAGCCCTCTTTCGGCTGTAGCGCTGATCTAAAGTATTTAAAAGCATTTTCAAGAAAAACAAGCTAGATATTGGATATTGAATTGGAACAAACATTTTAGGAGCGATCGTCTGATACTCTGATCGTTAGTACACAGCTTTCGAGAGACAATCATGACCATTTATCTGAAATTATGCGAATGGACAAACACGGAAATTTTTCTTGTAAAGTAGCAGAATAAACGTTTTTCGCTTAATCAATACAATATTCGTCTGTAAAAAATTGAGTGACCAAGACCGTGCATGCTCAAATACAAAAGAATACATTACAAAACATTACAATACATTACATCATCACAGAAAGTTGTATTTTGTCTAACGAGAATTTTCGTAACTCTAGAAACCTATTAATTTTCGAAATGAGATTAGCATGCAAAAAAACACAAAAACGGATGATATTCTCATTGTGTGTACCAGTCTTTAATTGTTACTAAACCCAGGACCCTGCATTCACTATACTGTATCTGGTCTCCCACAGAACATGGAAATGCAATTATTTTCCTAAATATAAACTGCTAAATACCTTTTCTCATCTGCAGTATATAGCAGCCTTATGACTTCTATTAGTGTCTGGTTAAAGTTTCTAAGAGGAGTTTCATTCTCCTCTGGCTGTCCTATGAGGCTGCAGGACCCCTGACCCTCTGTCTGGACAGTGCTGATTGGCCCTGTGCTGATCACATGCACCCTCCCAAGAAAAAAAAATCTCCAGCAATACACACCAAACTGAGTATGTGCAGAGTGACTCCAAAGGCTCCGTATTTTTAAGAGATAGATCGGGGACTGTGGAAGAAGGGGAGGATCAGAGAAGACAGAATCAAACCCCCACAGTGAGTATAACAAGCATGCTTTACTGCATTTACAGACTGATTTTACTGTTGTGGGTTTAGTAGTAACACTTTAAGCAGTGGCGTTGCTAGGTGGCAAAAAGACCAGGGACTTTCCAAGGCCAGAAAGCGGGGGGGGGGGGGGGGTCAGATATGTGACGCGCGCAGGCTTTTTTGAGCTGGCCTACCCACACTGATGGTAGTAGTGACCTATATACACTGACCTACCTACACTGACGGAAGTGAATTGAACTATTTACACTGACCTACCTACACTGACGGTAGTGACCTGACCTATATACACTGACGGTAGTGACCTGACCTACCTACACTGACCTACCTACACTGACCTATCTACACTGACCATAGTGACAGACATACACTGACCTATATACATACACGTTACACTGTCTCTGACTTACCTCAGAGGGTGTCTCAGCAGTCAGTCATCAGAGGAGGAGCCGAGGAGGGTAGAAGAGCCAAGGACTGGAGTCTGGAGCCTGGAGGGTAGGAGAGGAGAGCCGCCCGCCCGAGCGCCGAGTGATGTGTATTTGTAATTCCCACCTTCTGGAGCCTGCAGCGCCTATGATGGACGTCACATGTCCCACGGCGCAGTATTGGACCAGTGGGACATCCATCACAGGCTCCAGAAGGCGGGACTTGCTGCTATGGAACTCGGCCGCACTCGGCAGGAATCAGCACGGCTGCACTCGGGATCAGATCGTTCCCGGCGGTCGCTGCTCGGCTCGGGGCTCATAATGGCAAACCAGCATGACTGAGACTCTGGGCTATTCGGGGCTCCAGCCACCCAAGCCCAGGCCTCCCGACGCCCCTAATTTTAAGTCACCCCAGTGTTATTTGTCTGCTGTTTGTTTAGCTCATAAGAATTGCATTTACTATTTTTTTTTTTTTTTACCAGACAATTATTTATCATTACTGTCAGTGCCAGGCACACCCTAATCACCCTGTGCAGCACAGATATCCCCTACTGCCCTGGCTCCCATCTTTTCCCCCACAGCGCTGCCAGCTTCCCTCCTCTATCGGCTGTTGTGGCTAGGATGTTTTAGGAGTGGGAAGGGGCCAGTAAGTATGTCATTTACTGGCCCCTTCCCTTTCTGAATGAACTCCGTGAGTGATCGGTAGTGTGTGTTTGGGTTTTGGGGTGCACACCCTAATGCAATAGGCTGCGCACACCTATGCCCAAAACCGATCAGTAGACGCGTTTCACACTCCTTTGCATACTCATTAAGGAGTGTGAAACGTGTCCGTGTCATGTGCATGTCATCATGTAGCTTTGAAATTAATAAATGGAATTACTTTTATTTTTGGATGTGCCGCACACTTTTCTTCTTTCATATGTATTCAGTTGGCTGCGGACCAAGCAGGCACCCAGGCACACAGAGACCCAAACAACAGTTTTTACCCAACGGGTAGGGTTCTATTGCTAAATGCAGAATGAATGGTAAGGAAATCACCTCTGTCCTTTCTTTATTCTGTTTGTCAGCCTCTTGGTTTGCAGTCCTTTGTTTGCAGATGGGGTGTTCATCCTTAAAGCTGAGCTGTTTCTGTTTTGCCATTGACATCCATGAAGGCTGATTCACTTTGTTTTCACCTCCTTTACCAGGTTCTGCTGGCATGACAGCAGGAGGGGTGTTATCTGGTAACATACAATCAGAAAGCCAGCATATTAAAGCATTTGAGTGTAAAAATCAAACCATCAGAAATGTATTAATTCTCCAAGTTCCTATTTGAAGCAGAAAACACACAGAAGTCTCCTTTGATTGACTACAATGGGGGACCTTGGCTCCGTGCTTGGAGAATGAAGCTCTGCTCAAAGTGTGTAGAGGATTAGTATACATTCCTCTACCCAATTATATGCCTTGGAAGAAGATAAACAAACCGTGTCTCCTTTAGCTATGACTGGGTAAAGCAAGTGTGCAGCTCTCTGGGTTGAACACAATCTTACACACCCTGTGTGCTTAGCTGCATTGTAGAAGTCTTGGCATGGCTAAGAACACATAAGGGGTTGATTTACTAAAATTGGGGAGTGCAAAATATGGTGCAGCTCTGCATAGACACCAATCATCTTCCAGCTTAATCGAACAAGATAAAGTTAAAAGCTGATTGGCTACCATGCACAGCAGCAGATTTTGGACTCTTTAGTTTTAGTAAATCAACCCCAAGGTGACATAACTGTCACCCTAAATGCATGCCCTTAAAGACACCCGTATTAGCTTAAATATGGTAAATGTGTTGTCTTCGTCGTAGTCTCATTGTATACGGCCTTCTTTACATTGCCACAAATAAAAATATTAATAATAAAGCAATTCCAAGAGTCGTGTTCATCGCCTTGGAAACTTCCCAGCATGCATTGCCGACTTGCTTTGAATAGTCACATACAGTTTAGTGTAAATATGTTGCCATGGCATTCTTACATGATGAAATTGCTACTACTAGAGCCATGGAGATACACTGCTCAGAAAAAATTAAAGGAACACTTTAAAAACATATCAGATCTCAACGGGCAAAAATCTCATGCTGGATATCTATACTGCTATGGACTGGGTAATGTGTTGGGAATAAAATGATGGCACATCATTTGATGGAAATGAAAATTATCCACCTACAGAGGGCTGAATTCAAAGACACCCCAAAAATCAAAGTGAAAAAATTATGCAGCAAGCTAGTCCATTTTGTTGAAATTTCATTGCAACAACTCAAAATGGTCCTCAGTAGTTTGTATGGCCTCCAAGTGCCTGATAACATCAGGGCATCCTCCTGGAATGCATGTTTCATTTAAAGTCCCACCCTTGTTTTTTCCTGTTTCATGCTCCTAATGAGATGACGGCTGGTGTCCTGGGGTATTTCCTCCCAGATCTGGACCAGAGCATCACTAAGCTCCTGAACAGACTGAGGTGCAACCTGTAGGCACCGGATGGACCAAAAACATAATGTCTCAGAAGTGTTCTCTTGAATTTAGGTCAGGTGAGCGTGGGGGCTATTCAATGGTATCAATTTCTTCATCCTCCAGGAACTGGCTGCATGCTCTCGTCAAATGAGGCCGGGCATTGTCGTGCACCAGGAGGAACCCAGGACCCACTGCACCAGCGAAGGGTCTGACAATGGGTCCAAGGATTTCATCCCGATACCTAATGGCAGTCAGACTGCCATTGTGTAGTCTGTAGAGGTCTGTGCGTCCCTCCATGGATATGCCTCCCAGACCATCACTGACCCACCACCAAACCGGTCATGCTGAATAGGGATGAGCTTCGCGTTCGATTAGAAAGTATGTTCGACTCGAACATTGTCTGTTTGTATGTTTGACGAAATTCGAACAAAAGTGGCTTTGGCCAATTATGGCTCAGGGCTTTAGCACACGCCCCACACTATATAAGGCCGCCTGCTGGGCGACCTCGTGTAGTGTGTTCCGGCTTCTTAATGAAAGCAGTCAGAGAGATTGTCTTTTTAGATAGCTAGATAGAGCAGGCAGGCTAGTCAGTTTAGCTTAATTTACAGTGTGTAGAGAATATATATACATCCCTAGGAGTTGCACATATATTTATACACTGTATAGCTTAGCTAGATCAGCTATTTCTATTTGTCAGGCAGAAGATTGTGCTAGGTGCAGTGTTCTAACGTGTTGTATTGCCTGTGTGCTGTTTAGTTTACACCTAAACGTACTCGGTGTTACTGCACGTTTACTGTTTAATAGCAACTAAACACATTTGCTATTAGTGCACGTTTGCTGTTTAATAGCAACTAAAAGCATTTGCTGTAACTGCGTGTTTGCTGTTTAATAGCAACTAAACGCATTTGCTGTAACTGCACGTTTGCTGTTTAATAGCACCTAAGCGCATTAGCTGTTACTGCACGTTTGCTGTTTAAAGGCACCTAAACGCATTAGCTATTACTGCACGTGTGTTGTTTAATAGCACCTAAACGCGTAGGTCTTTGTTGCGCTCGAATTACAGTATCTGTGCGGGTTGCAGTGTTGTCTTGTGCCTAAGGCCAAATTTTTCTGCCCCTGTTTAACAGGGGCGTCTAATAACAATTTTTGATGCAATACTTTGCATGTGGCTCTTTGTTGCGCTCCAATTACAGAATGACATGGTTCAGATTCTACTCAACAAACCTACAGTCCTTGTCTTGTATACTGCTGTTGAAAGTATATAGGGCCAAAGGGTCTTGTTAGGGCCGATCCTCAATATAGGCTCACTATGCAAGCCGCTTAGGGCCCCACAAAGCTGCAAAGGGCCTCCCAAATTACTAGAGGCCCCGCCTGGTGAGAAGTCATTTTCGCCCCCCTCACCCCGCTTCTAAACTCGCTGGCTGAGTCATTTCCGAGAGCAGAACACCCCCTCCCCCGCTTCTCAACTTTCTTTAATGTGACATGTCACTGTCGTCAGTGCCCCCCGCTTCTCATTTTTAATGTGCCATGTCATTTTGCTTAGGGCCCCAGGGAAGTCAGGATTGGCACTGGGTCTTGTAATGACCTGGGGGGAGTGGTGGCGGGGAAACTCATACTATTTTTTTTAATGATGTGTATCCATATTGCAGGGACCAAACATTAGGCCGTGTACACACGACCGAGGTTCTCGCTGGAAACCAGCGAGAACCTCGCTGGAAGCTGGAAGCTGAATGCCGTGTGTACACTCTCGGCGAGCTTCCCGTCGGGAAGCCCGTCGAGCAGAAATAGAGAGCACGCTCTCTATTTGCTCGACGGCCCGCCTGGAAGAATGGCTGGTTGCCATTCCCGACGGGCGGGTCGCCGATTTCGACGGCCGGCAGGGAACCTCGACGGGCGGAACGATGTGTTCTGCCCGTCGAGGTTCTCTGCCGTGTGTACACGGCCTTACATTAAAGCCGCAAGCAGTATTAGATTTATTTTTTCTTATAGTAATATCATGTTGTGCAGGGACATTTCTAAACAAGTGCCACTATTATAGACACCCAGCAGGTACGATATTTAAAGGGATTTTTCTTTTTTTTTTCACTTTAAGTATAATTTTTAAAACTTTTTTTTTTCCATTGATACATGTTCCCTGGGGCAAGACCCGGGTTCTGAAAGACGTTTTTGAATTCGAACTTTGGAGTCCCATAGACTTCAATGGGGTTCTAAATGTTCGCGCGAACCCACGGTCTGTTCAAACGTTCTGGTGCGAACCGAACGCGGGGGTGTTCGGCTCATCCCTAATGCTGAACAATGTTACAGGCAGTATAAAGTTCTCTACGGCTTCTCCAGACCCTTTCACGTCTGTCATATATGCTCAGGGTGAACTGCTCTCATCTGTGAAAAGCATGGGGCACCAGTGGCAGACCTGCCAATTCTGGTGTTCAATGGCAAATGCCAATTGAGCTCCACAGTATCCGGCAGGGAGCACAGAGCACACTAGAGGATGTCGGGCCCACAGGCCACCCCCATGAAATCTGTTTCTGATTGTTTGGTCAGAGACATTCACACCAGTGGCCTACTGGACGTCATTTTGTAGGGCTCTAGCAGTGTTCATCCTGTTCCTCCTTGCACAAAGGAGCAAATGCTGGTCCTGATGATGGATAAAGGACCTTCTACGCTCTTTCCAGCTCTCCTAGAGTAACTGCCTGTCTCCTGGAATCTCCTCCATGCTCTTCAGACTGTGCTGGGAGACCTTCTAGCAATGGCACGTATTGATGTGCCACCCTGGAGGAGTTGGACTGCCTGTGCAACTTTTATAGGGTCCAAGTATCGCCTCGTGCTACCAATAGTGACACTGACCCTAGCCAAATTCAAAACTAGAAAAAAATGTCAGACACTTCCACCTAAAAAAAAAACATTCCTGTTTTTGAGGTCGTCTCATTGTTGCCCATCTAGTGCACCTGTTGTTAATTTCAACTAACAGCAAAGCAGCTGAAAATAATTAACAAACCCCTCTGTATACAACCCTCCCCCTCTGCTACTTAACTGAACAGATCAATATCCCAGGAGTTCTGATTCAAAAGTGTTCCTTTATTTATTTTTTGAGCAGTGTATATTAGTTTTGTGCAAACTTAAACTGACTACACACACACTAACCATTGCAATCATCAATTTAACATCTATGCAGCGTGATAGCCTGCCTGACTAGACATTCATTCAATTGTATTTTTAGGCCCTTTTATATAGTTGTTGGTAAAACTGCAGGGATTAGTACAGAAATCCTATAATCAGATTGTAATCTGTGTGTACATCTTTCTTGTTTTAAGTCCATCCGGGTGAAATTAAACATCCTAATGCAGCCCAGACAATAGAGTTGTCGGCAAACATGTTTATAAGAAGTGTATTTTATTACAAATGTATTCTATCAACCTACAATGCCTAATTTATATTCACGTCCATTACTGGTTACAAATTGCTAAAATAATTTAAAGGGAATGAGACAGTCAGCAGGGTGTTTGTTGTTCATGAATTCTAAAATGATATTGACATTTTTGTAAAACCTTTATGGAAATGTGCACCTTCAGTTAAGTGTGACTAATTGTACCATTTGCATACCTGTCAGCCCAGGATTTGTGATCTATAATCACATTACAATGAGCAATATGGTAAACACTGGACTGCTAACTTAGCTGTCTTTTTCAAAACATATGTACCAAACAATTCTCATTTTACAGAATATTATTACTCTCTTTTGTATTAAAAAGAGGTAATAATATGAATAAAATATGAAACTCTAAGCAGCTGCAAAAGCCCTAAATCAGAGGAAGGGAGTACTGGAACACCAATGACATTGGAACAGATGTGATATATGTCACAGCCTTAGGCTGGCGCACAGGGTGTGCCAGGTGTGCCTGGGCACACCCTAATCACCCCATCTGCATTAGCATTATCAAGGGACAACACCAGGTGGGTCGTTGATGATGCCAGTGGCCAGTGTAAATGCCCCCATTATATTAAAGGCCAAGTTCAACAGTAGGAACACATTCCACCCGTATTTAGGGTGTAACGTAATATGCTCCCAATCAACTATCTCCCACCACCAGAGCCTCCAGTCTGTGACAGCAGGCGGCATTCATTTGTGTTTGAGATTTAGGGTGCACACGCTAATCAAATAGGCTGCGCACACCTATGGTCACAGCTGTCACCATACTCTACATTTCTATGGAGCCCATACACCACTCCACCCAATGCTGTCAACTCCGATCCACTGCAGTGATGCAGCAAAATATAGCTTTGATCATAAACATGAAAGCTTGGCTCAGCTGAACATTCATTATAGAGCGTATAGAGAAGGGATGAGAGGTGAGGGAGTAGTCTATATTGGGCCAGCTATTTCATGTGTATTAGGCCCCATGCACACGAGACGCTGGTAAACTCGAGGTCAGAGGCATTTAGACATTTTTTTCAACTGCCCCTGAACACATTCAATGTTATCCTATGTGTCCATGCACACAATCTCGTTTATTGCCGTTTTTAGGCAGTTGAGTTTACCCTCGCTTTTCCAGAAGCAAAAAAATTGGTTCAGACGCAAAAGTTTTCGCGTTTCAGACGCAAAACGCTGCTATTCCCCTTTTTTTCGCGTTTTGCCGCGATTAGCGGCGTTTTGCCACGATTAACGGCGTTTTGCCGCGTTTATAGGCGTTTTTAAAGGTGACCTATTTTTTATATTAGAAATCTCAAAAATTATGACAAATTATGAAAAACCATTTAAAAAAAAAACAACTGTAATTGCTTGCATTGCATTGTGGACAATCCACAACGTGTGGCAGGTGACGTGGCCAGTGGACAATCCACAAATTGTGGCAGGTGACGTGGCAAGTGAACAATTCACAACTTGTGGCCAGGTAACGTGGCAGGTGATGTGGCCAGGTGACGTGGGAGGTTATGTGGCCAGGTGTCGTGGCCAGTGGACAATACACAACTTGTGGCAGGTGATATGGCCAGGTGACGTGGCAGGGCACTTTCCTTCATCATGCTGAAAAAGTGCTGTCTTGCGGTCCGATCCAATTGTGACAATCATAACACCATATTTCAGGACTAAATATATAAGGATCCCGCCATCAATGTTGGAGTTCCACTCCTCCAATGCAGAGGGGTGATGAAACATTGCAGTACAGACACTCATGGCTTGGATCTGAAGCCTAAAAGGCACCAGGACTGTCTCAAGTCTACATTAATGAGTTACGGCGAGTTCAAGAAAGGAAGAGGCCGCAGTGGTGGTGGGGGAAGGGTTGGGACTTTTGGGCCGTTGTGGGTGGGTACCGGATCATTGAAGGAGGACATAAGTTCAAGGATGAACTTCAGGGGGAACTGTGGTAGAGATTTTTCAAATCCATACTTATAAGATTTGTATGAAGATGTATATGTCTTTCTTTTACAAGGCTTGATTATTAATGTGACCGGGATTTGTCTTTAGATGAATCTGTCATCTAAAGAACATGTTTTTGGAGTCAACAACTGGCTCATAGATTAGCATATGGATGTTACCTCATTGTATTTAAACAAGTTCTTGTCATCTCCTGTAGGATTAAAAAACACATTTAGATTGCCTGTGTTAATTAGTAATGTACAATAATACCAGGTGTGTGTGTATAGAAATTGGCCAGACAGGAAATATCCATTTAGCAAGGTGTCTTGTAATATGCTAATCGTGGGAACTGGCCAAGACAGTTCCTATGTGACAACAGGGAGTTACTGGGTGGGAGGTCTTGTAGAGTTTTTGGAGGGAAAAGGTGTAGTCTGAGGGGTATAAAGATCCGTGTATGATGTCCTAAAGAGACAGACTGAATCATTATGGATGAGCTGACCTAGTAGCATGGTGATGTAATTTCTCCCCCTCTCTCTGCCCCTCTCTCTCTGCCCCTCTCTCTCTGCCCCTCTCTCTGTCCCTCTCTCTGCCCCTCTCTCTGCCCCTCTCTCTCTCTCGCTATCTCTCTCTACAACTTACTATTGCTTATTGTTGAATCCTCTATAGCCATATTCTTATTAATATCATGTATGTTGTATCGGTATTCAGCAGTATCCTCTGTTTTGACAAGTAATATTCTTTACGTTAGGGTTGTAAATATTGGAATAATTTAAGTGTCTTCTCGTTATCAATAAATGTAATCCTTTTTCTCTTTTCCACACCCCTATCGTTTGCTTTAATTTTTATATAGACAAAAAGGTTTTTATAGCTTATATTAATTATTTACGTGCATAGTTAAGATTGGCATAACAAATGGTGCCCCGTGTGAGGAAAATTATTTTGTGTATGGTAGACAGAGCTGGTTTTTAAGTCTTTTGTTTTAACCTGTTTTTTTTACCTAACAAACTAACTTTTCAGAACTTAACCTTTTACTTTTTGTCTATGTAATCCTTTATGTTGATGAGACTGATTTTGAATAATGTAGATATATAAAATGAAATTGCAGCAGGGTGTCAGTGCGAATAATAAGGATGCTGTTTGGAATCTTGAAGACAGTGGGCCAGATTCTCAGCGAGGTACGACGGTGTATCTCTAGATACACCGTTGTGTCTATGTTTCTGGCCCTCGGTATCTATGCGACTGATTCTTAGAATCAGTTACGCATGGATTTTGCCTAGATCCGACTTGCGTAAGTCACTTGCACCGTCGGATCTAAGTTGTAATGTTACGCTGGCTGCTAGGTGGCGTTCCCGTTGATTTCTGCGAATATGCAAATGAGCGTGATACGCCAATTCCTGAACGTCATAGTTAGCGTAGTTTGCGCAAGTGTAAGGTTACCCCTGCTTGAAGGAGGGGTGACCTTGCGTAGATCCGGCGTACACCATGTTATGTATGGACAACGTCGTTTACGTAGCTCATTGCGAATAGGGCTGTGCATTAATTACGTTCACGTTGAAACCAATTTATTTGCAGCGTATTTATGCACATTTATGACCGACGCATTCGCAGTTCGTTTGGCGCGGGGGCGCACTTAATTTAGATACAGCACTTGCCCGTAAAAGGTGCGGAGGCGCATCATAAATGGGATACGCTACGCCGGAAAACCACAAATCTACGGGAATCTGGCCCAGTGTGTCTCTGCCAAGGATAAATTTCAGTGAACCCTTTGAATATTAGGCCAATCTTGTGAGTGAAACACACCTATGCTTTTGGGCTGCGTTTCCACTAGTGCAACTCCAATGTCGCCTCATACAGGATGCGATTGTGAGATGCAGCTGTAGTGCGACTATGGTGTGGCCTTGAATGCGTTTTTTGATCCAGAAGTCGCATCAGAATGCTGCAGGTACCTTAACAGTCGCTGCAGCTTTGAGCCACATAGATTGGAATGGGGGCTATTGAAAACAGTGGGCTGCGATTTGTAATGCGACTGTCCAAAGTCGCATGGCAGATCGCATCAGTGGAGGCGGAGACTAAATCACACTGAATTATCCGGAGGTATGTGAATCCATTTTTCTGTGTAAACGAACAGTGTAATAAGATCTGCAAACACTGGCTATATTGTAACTGCTAAAAAATCATTGAGCGTCAGTTAGAATTGCCTCCTACCCTACAAACAATCATAGGGTCTAATCAAGCTTAACGCTTGGGAAGCCCTGTGGTAAGTAAGCATTTCTTTTAAAATACATTGGAAAGTCCACGGGGAGATTAAATTTATTAAGTTGGGAGAATCTCCGGGCTACCTGTTGAAGGACTATAGTCAGTCTGACAAGTAGTGAAGAACAGGTGGTAAAGGTGAACAGGGGCGGTGCCTGTCAACCCAATTATTGGTCAAAGTCTAGCTAAGCTTTGGGGAAATGCGACCTATAATAAGGTTTGCGGAGCAGCTCAAGGTCCTTCGTCCATAAAAGGATGGGAAATCAAATCGCTTCCAGGGTCTAACCGTGGGGAACCTTACCACTTGACCCGGAAGGAAGAAATGATAGATAAATGTGGACCTTGGGTTGTGAAATATGCAATATTGGGAATTGCTGGACTGGAAACGGTATTTTAAAGGATGCTTGGAGTACAGGATGAACAGAACTGATGAGGTGAGTATTTTCTAATACGGACAAGCAGGGTCAGCCACTAAAATGTAGTAGTGAGGAACAGAGGTTATGGATTCAAGTATGATAAAGAACAGGATGATCTGTGTATGGTCTTGAGGTCATATTTGACCTAGCTAAGTGTGTTGTGCGGAAGTGTGTGAGATCCATGGATTGTGATGTTTTGTGTTTGTTAAAGTTTAAAATTATGAATGGTGTTCTGTAGTTCTACCCCCCACCTCTTTTTCTTTGACACATTGAATGGTGTGTGTGTGACGTGTGTTCTGAGCTGCTGACAGCCCAAATGACCCCCCTTCTTTCCAGGTCTGTGAGAATGTGTGAACAGCTGTATTGTCATGCAAACTAAGTGGGCTATTTGAACTGTAAAACAAAAGTAAAAAGCCTCCTAATATTAACTGTAATTTTGCTTCCATAGAAGAAACAGTTTGTTGTTTTGAAGTTTTTCAGTGTGCTCAGTATGGTAAAGTATAACTGTCTTGCAAGACAAAGGGGGCACTTTGTGTTTGTGTTTTGTGTTTGTTTTGAGCTGCTCATTTTTAACCATGGTGAATACATTTTTTGGGGGGGAACTATTAGTATACTATAAAAAAGGAAAAAGTAAAAACATATTTTTTTTCCTCCTTTTTTATATATATATATATATATAAACGAAGTCCACGTGGCAGTCTTCATATAAATGAAAAGTTGAGCTCAACAATTTTTGGTATTTTAAAAAGTGCACAGGGAATGTAATGTAATGTAAATGTGTGTTTCATATGCTAATGTATTGTTACCGGTATATAACCATTGTTTTGTTTCCAGGTTAAGAATGTTTTTTTTTTTTTTTTTAATGTTTATTACTAACTTTTATTTTGTGTTTTACAGATTTGATAACTGGGTTTTCAGCCTTTCAGAATAAGACAACTTTAAGTTGGTCGGTCAGTCAGGTTTCACAATGTTTTTAGGTTTTCATGACCAGTTGGAACATCTAGTTGTCAGTCCATCTGACTATGTTTTTGGACCACCTAGCGTGGGTTGCATGTTCTGATCCACTGAATAGCAGAACCTACTAACTGAAGTCTGCGTATTAATTTTTTATTTTTTTTAATTAAAAGTTGAGTAAGGCCGCGTACACACGGCAGAGAACCTCGACGGGCAGAACACATCGTTCCGCCCGTCGAGGTTCTCTGCCGGCCGTCGAAATCGGCGACCCGCCCGTCGGGAATGGCAACCAGCCATTCATCCAGGCGGGCCGTCGAGCAAATAGAGAGCGTGCTCTCTATTTCTGCTCGACGGGATTCCCGACGGGATGCTCGCTGAGAGCGTACACACGGCCGAGGTCCTCGCTGGAATGCAGCTTCCAGCGAGGTTCTCGCTGGTTTCCAGCGAGAACCTCGGTCGTGTGTACGCCGCCTCAGACGGCAGGGGATAATTGGCACTCTAACACATATATTAGGCTAAGTAGTGTTCAGGGGTACTGTTTTTTAGTGATAAAAGAGTTTTGGGGTATTCTCCAGAGTTTGAAATGAATCAGCCATAGATCCGTGGCATATCTGTTTTCTTATTACCGAAGATCAGCCATGCTGACACGTGTAGTTCCATAGCTCTAAAAAAAAAAAAAAAAGTAAAAGCCTGATGCTACTTTGGCCGGACATGTGTTTAGCACAGCTTAAACTCCCCCCCCCCCCCCCCGCTGTTAAGCCTGGCTGTACAAGGTTATATTGCCTCAGGATAAGGTATGCTAATGTCCCTAGCTATCTGTATGAATGACTAAATCAAGTGACCAGTGGCTTGCTCCCAGAAATGTGCAGACACAGACTGAGGTTCACGCAGGACGCTTATCTCTGAGGAGTAACCCAACAGAGCAGGGGTGTATTCAGCACTATATAGGGGGAATAGGAGCCAGGATGGGTGTTAGTAACAGGATGGAAGGCGGTCTCCTGAGGAACAAACTCGCAGCCATGGCTTCAGACAATAAGCACGGCTTTGTTGCTCAGAGAGATTGGTGACATTCGTGACAACATGCAACAAAGTTACATAAATACCCAGTTTAATATGGCTCGAGATTTTGTCGACCATGTTAAGAGATTGGAAGAGGGTATGATAGAGTATAGGACAAAAATATGTCATTGGCTCTGGCGTACATGCAGGAGCAGGCGGAGTTATCGACCAGTATCAAGCTGATTGTACAAATATCTGTATGAAGGGCAGTAGCCTAAGGAGTTGGCGTCACCACTCAGTAAGACTTTAACGCAACTCATCGCTTATACGAATCCAAAGTAGTGGTCAAATGCCTGGATGGGCTGTACTGGTTTGGATAGTGAAAGGTGAGGTGCTATATGATCCCATAGATGGAAGTGCGGACTCGGTCTATAGATCTGTGGGCATCAATGGGCTTACTGACTGGGGATTCCATGTTGTTGCATCTGTGGCTAAGTGACCCACATGTGATCAGAGGGTACGGAAGCTGGGGGCAGGTTGATATTTCCCTCTGTCAGAAGCATTACATTTCAGGTCAATACACGGTGGTGAATGAGGAATGTTGGGAAGGTATTTCACTCTGTATTCTGAATGGGGAGATCATTGTGAGGGAGAAAACACCTAGGTATTATTTAGGACATAGACGAGTTTTGTTTCTTTGTCCTGAAGGATACCGATGGGGTGTTAGTCATGGAATTAGGGTGATTCTTGAACTGTTGGACTCAATACCGAATACTGGGGTACAGGTGCTGGTATCATATGTCTAGTGATGCACTGTTGTCAGCATTCGGCTGAATTGTACTCAACTGGGTACACTACCTCGGGGAGTCTATTGTACCTATTCTCTTGTCCTTAAAAAGAATAAAGGCAAAGCCCCCTAGTCGGACTTTAAAGGCACTGTGGTGTGTCAAATGTAGTTAGAGAAAACATAGTATTACAATATAATTTATTGAAGAAGTATCAGATAAAAGTTGATTACATGATCTATAACAAATACAAAAAATACAAAATAATGAAATATAGTTCAACATATATTGCTGTGTGATGTGATGCCCTGTGTGGTCCCGACGTTTCAGGGAGACATAGTCCCTTTCTTCAGGGGTATTCCAGGATTCACAGCTCTAAAAATGTATGGGAAATGATCAGGATAATCCTAATAATGTTGATGATGTTGTTATATAGATTAATACTGAAGTACTGATCATTTCCCATACATTTTTAGAGCTGTGAATCCTGGAATACCCCTGAAGAAAGGGACTATGTCTCCCTGAAACGTCGGGACCACACAGGGCATCACATCACACAGCAATATATGTTGAACTATATTTCATTATTTTGTATTTTTTGTATTTGTTAT
The DNA here is from genome assembly GCA_029574335.1 of Rana kukunoris. Taxonomy (NCBI): domain Eukaryota; kingdom Metazoa; phylum Chordata; class Amphibia; order Anura; family Ranidae; genus Rana; species Rana kukunoris. The sequence continues at coordinate 241,841,092 of CM056050.1, forward strand.
AGATCATGTAATCAACTTTTATCTGATACTTCTTCAATAAATTATATTGTAATACTATGTTTTCTCTAACTACATTTGACACACCACAGTGCCTTTAAAGTCCGACTAGGGGGCTTTGCCTTTATTCTTTTTGATTTCTCATTTGGATGTGGCACTTTGGAAAATCAACTCTGATAATCCTCTTCTTGACATATTCTCTTGTCCTTTGGATGGATATAGAAGGAATCCCAGGTCGCACCCCGAGTCGCCCGCAGGAAAGGTTTTATGGCAAACCCGACATTCTCTTTACACTTACTGAAACTTCCGTTGGGATACGGGGAGGAGTTAGAAGTTGGGTAGGTAAGATTGGGCAACATGATTTAAATGGTGCCAAAGTGTTGTGCAAGGCATGAATAGAAAGGCCCATCTCTAAGTTTATAATGTAAGGGAAGGGGGTGGAACAAAAATAATAACGGCTGGGAATTCTCTGATATGGAGCTGGCTGAGAGAACATTTTAGGTGGAAGTGGGGTAGGCTTCCCGGAATAAAATAGGTTTGTTTAGGGACACCTAGGTGTGGAAAGGGTAGCGCCTGGCTGAACATAGGGGGTGAGGAGTTCCAGAGATTCTGGAGCAGTCCTCAGGGTGAGCATGGAAGGGGGTAACAAGGGAGATGGAAATCAGGATGTTTTAGGGCCAAAAACTTTAGTAAACTGCACCCAGGGGGCGGTTCCCGATGCAGGTCACTATTACGGGACCGAGGCAAGGTAGTTGGTGCTGGTATCAGATGTCCAATGATGCCCTATATTCTGCCTACGAGTTGAACCATACTCTGCGGGGTACATTACCTCAGGGAGTATACTGTACGTCTTCCCCGTTCCTGGGAATAGATATAGCCGAGACACAAGGACGCACCCTTGTTACCTCAGAGAAAAGGCTTGATATCAAACCTGACACCCCATACATCTACAGAAACAAATTTCTGAAGAAACCTGTTCCAATCCTGACCAGTATCATGTTCAAACAAAATTTTTAATTTTTATTTCACTTTTTTATACATTTTTTTTCGATTAGAATTTTTTTTGCTTTTCATTTTTATACTTTTTTTAATTTTTGTAAACGTTATTTTTCTTTATTCATTTGTTATTTTTTATTCTTTTTTTTTTTTTAATCAATTTTTCATTTTTCTTATTATTTTTTAAATTTTTATTTTTATTTTGTCAGTTTTTATTAATTTTTTTGTTGTTCTCCCTGTAGTGTTATGGTTATAATTTTTTACTTTAAATTTTTTGAAGTTTTTTTTCTCTTTCTCATTTCATTCAGGTGAGAAAAGTTCCAAAAGGTTTGAACTTTGTCCACCTGAAGGAGGGGAATAGTGCATAGATCTGAAAATACTAATAATGCAGTGTTTGGTTTGGGAAAAAGCCTCTAAAATTTTTTAGTAATAAGTACAGTCAGGTTTGACTAAATTCTAAGAGTTTTTTTGGCAACCATTGTTTAGCCTCTCCTTTTTAAATTTTTTATTTTTGTGTTTTTAACCCGACTTGTAAATTGTTGAGTGACCATGATCATGTTCACCTGTTGATCACTAATAAGGGAAAGGAGTCTATTTTTATCTTTATTTTTTATTTTTTCTGTTCCTCTTTACTTAAGAGAGGACTCTAGAACTATATTTTATTTTTTCTTGTTGTTCTAGGGATAAGCCTCTTCAATTTGTAATAAAGTGCGTCAGGTTTACCTAAATTCTACAAATTTTAATCATCTCTCTCTCGTTATTATCTGTGTACCTGACCGGCAAAAATACCACCAATTACTAGTATGAGAGAGGAGTCGGTTTTTAACGAAAATATTTTATTTTTTTCTCACTATCAGCTGTAGTTGGCAGGGAAACTAGGTATTTTAATTTTTTTTGGATACCGATTCAATGCTCTTTAACAATCTAAAGTGGAATGTAAACTGAAGATCTTGGTTGGAGCAGCATTAAATCTGTAGTTTTTTTACTTTTAGGTTTATTATTTTTTCTTCTCCTCTATTTTCCTTATTCTTTTTCATTACTAACCTCTCGTCCTTTCCTTCTGTAATAGCATACTCTCTAAGTTGTTATTTTGGTTTCTTTCATCCATCTTTTCAGGATAATGTAACTAGGACATCTGTCATGTAATTTGTTTTTTATATAAGAGGCGTGAGCATTCCTGCCCGCCAGTGCCATATTGTACACCCAGAGAAACCAAACTTTCCCTGGACATTTCTGTTTTTTCTACCTCCCCTAGTCTACCTACAGCTTTGTAGCCACCCCACTGCTCCTATCTGACATTCCTCCAGAAACTGTACACTGACGTTCTCCTTTCTCCTGTTGTATTCATACATGACTGTCCGGAGGCCCACCCAATTACCACCTGAAGAAGCAACAACAACCAAGTCATTTTTTTTGAGACAAACGTGCCACAGAGAAGACTCTCCTGAACTTTCCTTCATCATGCTGAAAAAGTGCTGTCTCGCGGTCCGATCCAATTGTGACAATCATAACACCATATTTCAGGACTAAATATATAAGGATCCCGCCATCAATGTTGGAGTTCCACTCCTCCAATGCAGAGGGGTGATGAAACATTGCAGTACAGACACTCATGGTTTGGATCTGAAGCCTAAAAGGCACCAGGACTGTCTCAAGTCTACATTACGGCGAGTTCAAGAAAGGAAGAGGCCGCAGTGGTGGTGGGGGAAGGGTTGGGACTTTTGGGCTGTTGTGGGTGGGTACCGGATCATTGAAGGAGGACATAAGTTCAAGGATGAACTTCAGGGGGAACTGTGGTAGAGATTTTTCAAATCCATACTTATAAGATTTGTATGAAGATGTATATGTCTTTCTTTTAGAAGGCTTGATTATTAACGTGACCGGGATTTGTCTTTAGATGAATCTGTCATCTGAAGAGCATGTTTTTGGAGTCAACAACTGGCTCCGCTGTGGAAGTACACCTAACAAAAGATTCTTTAGATCATAGATTAGCATATGGATGTTACCTCATTGTATTTAAACAAGTTCTTGTCATCTCCTGTAGGATTAAAAACCACATTTAGATTGCCTGTGTTAATTAGAAATGTACAATAATACCAGGTGTGTGTGTATAGAAATTGGCCAGACAGGAAATATCCATTTAGCAAGGTGTCTTGTAATATGCTAATCGTGGGAACTGGCCAAGACAGTTCCTATGTGACAACAGGGAGTTACTGGGTGGGGGGTCCTGTAGAGTTTTTGGAGGGAAAAGGTGTAGTCTGAGGGGTATAAAGATCCGTGTATGATGTCCTAAAGAGACAGACTGAATCATTATGGATGAGCTGACCTAGTAGCATGGTGATGTAATTTCTCCCCCTCTCTCTGCCCCTCTTTCTCTGTCCCTCTCTCTGCCCCTCTCTCTGCCCCTCTCTCTCTCTCGCTATCTCTCTCTACAACTTACTATTGCTTATTGTTGAATCCTCTATAGCCATATTCTTATTAATATCATGTATGTTGTATCAGTATTCAGCAGTATCCTCTGTTTTGACAAGTAATATTCTTTACGTTAGGGTTGTAAATATTGGAATAATACAAGTGTCTTTTCGTTATCAATAAATGTAATCCTTTTTCTCTTTTCCACACCCCTATCGTTTGCTTTAATTTTTATATAGACAAAAAGGTTTTTATAGCTTATATTAATTATTTACGTGCATAGTTAAGATTGGCATAACACAGGTGACGTGGCCAGGTCATGTGGCAAGTGGACAATCCAAAACTTGTGGCAGGTGATGTGGCCAGGTAACATGGCTAAGTGACATAGCCTGGTGACGTGGCAAGTGGACAATCCACAACTTGTGGCAGGTGACATGGCAAGTAACGTGGCCAGGTGATGTGGCAAGTGAACAATCCACAACTTGTGGCAGGTGACGTGGCCAGGTGACATGGCAAGTAGACAATCCACAACTTGTGGCAGGTGAAGTGGCCAGTTGAAGTGACAGGTGACGTGGCCAGTGGACAATCCACAACTTGTGGCAGGTGACGTGGTCAGGTGACGTGGCAGGTGACGAAGGCCAGGTGACGTGGCCGGTGACGTGGCAGGTGACATGGCCAGGTGACATGGCCAGGTGACAATCCACAACTTGTGGCAGGTGACATGGCCAGTTGACGTGGCAGGTGATGTGGCCAGTGGACAATCCACAACTTGTGGCAGGTGAGGTGGCCAGGTGACGTGGCCAGGTGACATGGCAAGTGAAAAATCCACAACTTGTGGCAGGTGACGTGGCCAGTGGACAATCCACAACTTGCGGCAGGTGACGTGGCCAGGTGACGTGCCAGATGACGTGGCAGGTGACATGGCAGGTGACGTGCCAGGTGACATGGCAAGTAGACAATCCACAACTTGTGACAGGTGACATGGCCAGGTGATGTGGCAGGTGACGTGGCCAGGTCATGTGGCAAGTGGACAATCCAGAACTTGTGGCAGGTGATGTGGCCAGGTAACGTGGCCAGGTGACATGGCCTGGTGACGTGGCAAGTGGACAATCCACAAATTGTGGCAGGTGACGTGGCAAGTAACGTGGCCAGGTGATGTGGCAAGTGAACAATCCACAACTTGTGGCAGGTGACGTGGCCAGGTGACGTAGCCAGTGGACAATCCACAACTTGTGGCCAGTTGACGTGGCCAGGTGACATGGCAAGTGGACAATCCACAACTTGTGTCAGGTGACGTTGTCAGGTGACGTGGCAAGTGGACAATCCACAACTTGTGGCCGGTGAAGTGGCCAGTTGAAGTGACAGGTGACATGGCCAGTGGACAATCCATGACTTGTGGCAGGTGACGTGGCAGGTGATGTGGAAAGGTGATGTGAACAGGTGATGTGAACAGGTGATGTGAACAGGTGACGTGGCAGGTGATGTGGCCAGGTGACATGGCCAGGTGACATAGCAAGTGGACAATCCACAACTTGTGGCAGGTGACATGGCCAGTTGACGTGGCAGGTGACGTGGTCAGTGGACAATCCACAACTTGTGGCAGATGAGGTGGCCAGGTAACGTGGCCAGGTGATGTGGCCAGGTGACATGGCAAGTGGAAAATCCACAATTTGTGGCAGGTGACGTGGCCAGATGACATGGCAGCTGACATGGCCAGGTGACGTGGCCAGTGGACAATCCACAACTTGTGGCAGGTGATGTGGCCAGGTGATTTAGCCGCTGACATGGCCAGGTGACGTGGCAGGTGACGTGGCCAGGTGACATGGCAAGTGGACAATCCACAACTTGTGGCAGTGACGGGGTCAGGTGACGTGGCAAGTGGACAATCCACAACTTGTGGCAGGTGAAGTGGCCAGTTGACGTGACAGGTGACGTGGCCAGTGGAGAATCCAGAACTTGTGGCAGGTGACGTGGCAGGTGACGTGGCCAGGTGACGTGGCAGGTGACGTGGTAAGTGGACAATCCACAACTTGTGGCAGGTGACGTGGCCAGGTGACATGGCAGGTGACGTGGCCAGGTGATGTAGCCAGTGGACAATCCACAACTTGTGGCAGGTGGCATGGCCAGGTGACGTGGCAAGTGGATAATTCACAACTTGTGGCAGGTGACATGGCAAGTGGACAATCCACAGCTTGTGGCAGGTGATGTGGCAAGTGACACGCTAAATACAAGTATACTGCTGCTCTTTCAGCTGCTACTCACTTTGGTCTCACAAAATGTCTGAAATGGTTAAATAATATTGTTTTTTGAGCTTAGGGAGGGTCTTATGATGTCTCTTAACTAAACGCTTTTAAGCGCAAACGCGGTAAAAACGGGTGTTTTAAACGCCGGTTTTTGCCTTTGAAAACTGTGTTTAGATGTGTTTGCATTTGCGTCTCGTGTGCATGGGGCCTTAAAAGGATTATTGTTTAGTTGACAATGTTTATTATTCGTTTTTTTCTACTGGGTAAATAAATGGGTGCTGTATTTTTTACAATGGCAGACAGATTGCTAACGGTCATTTCATTTCCTATTAAAACTGGCTCACCCACCACTTCATTAGACATACTGATCTACTCTCCCAGGGCTATAATTGGTACACTAACACTTAGAATATCTTCAGACTGTATTCTGAGTGTAGCTGTAAAAATCTTTAGCCATAATTGCAAAAAAAGACACTCTATAGGTGCCCAACACCAACAAGGACAGGCTGATATACAGTACTTGCATGATCCACTGTAGATGTGAACCAGGAGATAGATTTGGTCATAAACATGGAAGCTTGGCTCAGCTGAAGATATGAACTAGAGATGACTTTATCAACAATCCTTATTGTACACATTTCCAATCGTGCAAGGCTGTAACAGCAGCCACATGTACAGCTTACCAGTCATTAGATATTGTGTCTCTAAGTTTCATTTTTCAGGCTAAGAACATTTTCAGCAAATAATAAAAATGGCAAAAAAAAAGATAAAATGGAACCAATGTGTGGTCAGCAAAGTGGATTCTTCAGGAAGATTGGTATTTATTGACCATAACAACAGGTTAAAATATCATCAACAGGTTACATGGCTGTTTATTGGTCACTTTGCCAGGAAAAGGTGAGCTACAACATGCATTGATGGTGCTTGAACCTGTTTTAATGATCAATAAATACCAACCTTCCTAAAGGATCCAATTGGAAGTATGTCTTTATTTAACGTTGCCTTTGCTTACCACACATTGGTTCCATTTTAAAGGCATTATCCTTTTTACCATTGTTCATCAGATCTGATTGCAATGCAGCGCATTGGAATTTTTGGGGGGAAACCTCTGAGGGGCAGTGAGTGCAATCGCACTTACTTTGTGTGGAGTCATATTCTCTACCTCACTACACTTTTTCCCATACTTTTCGCATAAGTACATCTGAATACAACTCTTCGTACACACGATCAGGCTTTAGCCATCGGAAATTCCGACCGTATGTATGCCCCATATGACTTTTCTCCCGAGGAATTCCATCTGAGTTTAGATAGAGAACATGTTCTCTTTTACTTCGATGGAATTCTTTCAGAATTCCGATGTGCGTTTGGCCGGGCTAATCGTGTGTATGGGGCATAAGACGGTCTCTCTCATGCCTTTTTAACCCTCTTTTTCTCCTTGTTGCTGCTCATCTTGAGCACCACTAACTCAAGAATGAAAGGAAAAGGGGACAGTTTCTTGCCCTCCTTTTCATCATGGGAAAGCGATGGGGGGTTAACAGTTCCCTGGCTCCACTGGTGGCTTGGGTGCTGTTGGGAATTAATAGGTCAGCTTGTCCTTTGAATGACCTTTCCTGGGGTCTGCCTGGAGAGCCCGGGAGTGAGTCATTCAAACAGCTGGTGAACTCCAGGTGACCTCTACTGGGGTGAGTTTTTGCGGGCTTTTTGGCCAATGGCTGACCTTTTCCTGGGGTCTGTCTAGAAAGCCCGGGAAAGGCCAGTTTAAACCGGTCTGAAGCAGTGGACTCCAGCTGTGTTAGGGCTATTTAAAGGCAGGCTCATTTAAACCAGGCTCATTCGCCTCAGAAGAGTCAAGAGCTGTGGTGTTCTTTCCCCCCCCCACCCCCCCCTCTTTCTGTTCAAATTACCCTTGTCGCGGTTGTTTTCTTATGTGGTAGTGTCACCTTTGTCCTTTAAGTGGCAAAGGGGGACTAGCTATGCTTAACATATTTATCAAGCTCCTATGTATTTTCATATTGTATTAGCTGGGGAGTTGTGTCGGCTACCCGAGCCGTATTGGTTGGGTTAGCTTTAATGCTGAATTTTTAATGCTTATTTATTTTGTGTTGTTGATAAATGATTATCACAATATTTTGAAACCAATATTAAACAACCGCGGCCTTTTGAAAATCCAACAGTGGTCTGTTGTCTCTTATTTAATTATTTGTTTATTTATTTATTATAGTGTTAAGGGTTTAGTATCCATCTGCTTTCCCATAGAAAATACCTACTGACTTTGCCAGGAATTCAGTGTTCATGGCACTTCCTGTGAGATGAACAGAAAGCACTAAGAACCTTTTTTTGTGTCTGGATTGTACTCTCCATGTCATTAAAGGGTCACTAAAGGAAAAAAATGTTTTTGCTGAAATTACTGTTTACAGGGTATAGAGACATAAAAGTTAACTGATTCATTTTCAAAATGATTAAAAATAGATAAAAATCAATCATATAATGTGCCTGCAGGTTAGTTTCACGTTTGAACTGGCTTCATGTTTCTGCAAAGTAGAAATAGACACACAGAACAAAAACAAACAAATTCAGGGCAGTGTTTTGTTTTTAAAATTAATCTGATTGGTTCTGGAAAGTTTTAGACACACAGTAATGACAGCTTAAACCATCGTGAGAAAGCTCCCAGTATGGTGGTGATAAGGAAACAGACAAGCAGGAAGTGTGGAGAACAGAGCAGGATTACAGCAACTTCAAAGCAAAAACGAACAATAAGGACATGAAACCAGTATTGCAGTAAGGTAAAGGAAGCTATTTAGCTAAAAAAAAAAATTCCTTTAGTGATCCTTTAAGTATACCACCATACCTGCAGTATTATTTTGAAATGTTCTCTTTGGCTAGTGTCCTTGTGTCATATCACTCAATAACATTTTATTATTAAAAAAAATAACCTTTTGTTTGGTGTACACTACTAGTCCCATCAATCCACTATAATATGGAGATGAACCGAGACATTTTTGAAGTGCAACCTGTGTGACTATCATGACTCCCTCCATAGACACAGGGGAGAAGAAAGCGTAAAAAGGTGTAGAAATAATGGAACTGGAAGTATGTGATTTCAGAATAACTAGGTGAAAAAAGGTGGGACATTTTTGGGTTTAGATATGCTCAGAATCAGAGACATATACTGTATGTTTGAGGTAGAACTTACCAATACTTTTCTGCAAACTCAGTCTTCTCTCTGACATTCTTCTTTCATTTTTCACCTCAGGTGATTTTGACTTTTTCTCTTGACTGGACTCCTTTTCTGCCATTTCTTTATTTGTGTTATTGTCTGCAACTGTAATGTTCTGCAGTACAGGTTTTTTAGGTAGTGGTGGTTTAGTCTGTGCCACTTCAATGGCATCTTCTTTAATCTCGGTTTTAGAGCTGACAGTGGGGTCTTCATGCCCAGCTTCTTGTACTTCATCTTTGGACAATGATACAAATCCTGTTTTTTCCTGTTTAAGTTCCGCACTGTGTCTTTTCACAGTGGTAGTGACTGGGCTCATGCCTTCCCTGTATCTTAAGGACAGTGATGTGGGTCTTAACTTAAAAAAAGGGTTCTTGTCCTCAGTAGCTGTCTGCATGTCTAGTTCCAAAGACAAGTCACTGGTAGCTGGCACTGTGCTCTGGACTGAGGTAATGTTACCAGAGAAAGGCTTGTCTGAAGGCGCAGCCTCAGGGTCAGCCATGGTCTCCTTTTTTCTACCTGTGAGCTTGTTTTCAGTTTGGGGAGTAGCAGCAGTTTTGTCATCTTCTTTCATATTCTCAGTTTTAGACAAACCAGGCTTTGGAAGAGACAATTTCATTGCTTTTTCAGCATCACCCTCAGAATTGGCTTTTAGATTAAAACTATTAGTCCGAGGCCTTTCCCAGGCAGATGATACAGAGAATTTTCTCTGATTACCTGCCTCTGTAGGGGATCTTTCTGCCTTTTTATCCAAATTGCCAAGCTTGTTATTGTTTTCCTTATCCGATAAGAGTTGCTCTGAGGTATTCTGACTCCTTTCGGAAAGTGAATGTCGGAAAACGCTTCTCCTAATCTGCAGAGACTCTTCAAAGTAAGCTGAGGGAGTCTTTACTGGGCCAGCTAATTCCTGTGTATTAGATTGGTTTTCATTGTTGTCTCCAGGGCCTTTGACAGTTTTTATTGATTGTTTTTTGCTACTAGGTAGTGGGGATATGGTTGATGCATGTTTCAAAATGGCAGACAGGTTGCTAGAGGTGATTTCCTTTGCCTTTAAATCTGGCCCAAGCACCAATTCATCGGTCACTTTGATCTGTTCTCCCAGTGCTACAGTTGGTGCACTTTGAATATTTTCAGATTGTAATCTGAGTTCAGCCTTTGGGTCCTGCATTTTTTCTTGGAGAGTTTGTGATTCACTGACTGCTGTAATCTTAGCAGCCACTTCTTTCTTTTCTTCTACATTCAGTAATGTGGAATTTACACTTGGACTGCTATCATTGTCACAATCATCTCTATTAGGAGTCAAGATGTCTGCAGTAGAGCTGTCAGTTTTTTCTGGACTAGGTTCTGTAACATCTTCCTCTACCATAGAGTTCAAACCAGCAAAAGATTCTTCTTGCAACCCCTGAGGAATAGAAAACCAAAGCTGTTACTATTTATAAACCTTAACTTTACAAAAAAAAACATAGATTTTTGTTATTGTCAGTTTTTTTTTAACCACTTAAGCCCCGGACCAATATACTGCTAAATGCCCAAAGGCGTTTTTACAATTCGGCAATGCGCCGCTTTAACAGACAATTGCACGGTCGTGCGACGTGGCTCCCAAACAAAATTTGCGTCCTTTTCTTCCCACAAATAGAGCTTTCTTTTGATGGTATTTGATTGTCTCTGCGATTTTAATTTTTTGCGATATAAATGGAAAAAGACCAACATTTTAGAAAAAAAATGATATTTTCTACTTTTTGTTATAAGAAAAATCTAATAAACTAAATGTTAGTCAAACATTTAGGCCAAAATGTATTCAGCCACATGTCTTTAGTAAAAAAATATTGCAATAAAAAAAAAAATAGCTACCTAGCGGCAACAGTGACACTAATACAGCGATCAGAAAAATGATCGCTTAGTGACACTGGCAATAGGGGGTGAAAGGGTTAACTAGGGCAGTGCTCAAGGGGTTAAAAACTTTATTAGGGGGCTACCCTGGACCTAACACTAACTGCCTGTCACACTAAGTGTCACACTGACAGTAAATGCAGTGATCAGTAAATATATGATCACTGCAATCAGTGACAGTGTGACAGGGGGCTGGGGGGGGGGGGGTGATTGGAAGGGGTTACGTGTGCCTATGTGTGTGGTGTCAGTGTAGTGTTAGTGCGACTTACTGTGTGATGTGTTCTCTCCTCTCGGCGGATTGAAAATACCGCCGAGAGGGGAGCTGATATCACTTCCTCTGCCTGTGTTTACATTATACAGGCAGAGGAAGTGCACTGCAGGGAGGGAGCGGATTGGCTGGGAGCGATCCGGCGGGGGCGGACAAAAATGAACAGCCGCTCCCTCATCCCGGATCGCTCCTGCAGCCATGGGGACCGCCGCAAGTACCGATCGAACCCCCGACCCACGTCTAGGCAGGGACGTACAGGTTCGCCAATGTGCCTGTCCGTGCCATTCTGCCAATGTAAATGTACATGCGGCGGTCCTTAAGCAGTTAATTAACAAAATCAATGTGCCTACTTCTGCACCAAGGACATTTTTTCTTTTTGGATGTGGCATTGAATATGACACATACATAAATAATTATAATTATTTGCAAAAATAGCGAAAAGTACCTATAATGTTTATAATGTGTGCAGTGTCAGGTTGACTTGTTGCCTGGACAAATTAAACATTTCCTCTTCATTCAATCCCAAGAGGAAACAACCATTAAGAACATTCAACCATAAGCCTTCATTCACACCGGTGAGACTTGTAATGTGATTTGACAGATCAAAGTCGCAACCTATTTCTTGCTATGGAACTGCTCAAATCAGTGCAACGCCAACTTGCACCAACTTCAAAAGGTTCCTGTATTATTTTTGGTGATTTCAGGTGTGACTTGCATTGACATCTGTGCATGAAGTCTCACAGGTGTCAACAAGCCACACCAGAAATCGCACTGACCGGCAGCTTTAAAATTGCACTCAAGTAGCATAATTTCGAAGCTACATTTGCTATGAACCAGGGCTAAGAGTGCAATTACAATTACACAACCCAATAATATTATTGGAAAGCTTGTAATTTATGTGATTACCGCAGAAGGCCTCCTTGTTTTGCTTAACCTTTGATTTCTAGGCTTCACTGACAGCCTATGTCTAGCAGCCGAGTTGTCTAGAAAGGAAGAAAACTGAGGTGGATTGGTGAAATCTGCAGATGGAGAGAGTATGGCGCTGTCTCTTCTTTCAACTGAGCTTTTAGGTATATCCTTTGGTGTATTTTCTTCTGGAGAGAGAGGTCTTGAGGATGTCTCAGATGAATTCTAAGTGATTAAAAAAAAAAGATACATTCAAATTTAGTCTCTTATAGAACATTACTGAAATTTGTGAAATTTCAACTAGACAGAAAGCCTTTTAACCTATGGGCGTTCATAAGAGAAATCAAACAACTCAACTCCCACAAACCAAACTTAGGCCGCGTACACACGACCGAGAACCTCGACAGAATCCAGCGAGAAGCTCGCTGGGATCCATATTCTGCCGAGATACTCGGTCGTGTGTACGTTTTCGCCGAGTGTCCCGTCGAGAAAGCCGTCGAGCCAAAATAGAGAGCAGGTTCTCTATTTGCTCGATGACCCATCGAGAACCATGGCTCGACGCCTTTCCCGACGGCTTGGTCGACGATTTCGACGGTAGGCCAAGAACCTCGACGGGCGGAACGATGTGTTTGGCCCATCGAGGTTCTCGTACGTGTGTACGCGGCCTGAGGCTGTTCTTATGTCTGTGGCTTTACATCATATCTGCTAAAGTGCTAGCAATACATCTGGGTTTTTACTCTTAAAGGGGTTGTAAAGGTAATTTTTTTTACCTAAATAGCTTCCTTTACCTCAGTGCAGTCCTCCTTCACTTACCTCATGCTTCGATTTTGCTTTTAAATGTCCTTATTTGTTTTGAGAAATCCTCACTTCCTGTTCTTCTGTCTGTAACTCCACACAGTAATGTGAGGCTTTCTCTCTGGTGTGGAGTGTCATGCTCGCCCCCTCCCTTGGACTACAAAAGAGTCAGAACGCCCACTAACCCACAGCTCCTTTCTCTATCTGCAACGTAGAGAGCATCCTGACTCTCCTGTTGTCCAAGGGAGGGGGTGAGCATGACACTCCACACCAGGGAGAAAGCCTTGCATTACTGTGTGTTGTTAGAGACAGAAGAACAGGAAGTGAGGATTTCTCAGAAGAAATAAGGACATTTAAAAGCAAAATCAAAGGATGAGGTAAGTGAAGGAGGACTGCACTAAGGTAAAGGAAGCTATTTAGGGGGGAAAATGTTACCCTTACAACCCCTTTAATATATAATTTTTTAGTTTTAAATTATTCAATACCAAGGTACCACTGCACTTAGGCACCAATAAGCAAAATAAATCCTGACAGTCCCCAAAATGCAGTATGTATAATAATGCGCTGTCACATTTCGTTTCCAAAGTAATGTCAGCACCTCCAATAATCAGACTTCTGCTGACACCCCCCCCACCCCCCCACCGCTATCCCTGCACAGCCATTCACTGCGGAGATTAGTGTACTGATGTTTTTCCCACCTCCACCTCTTTGAGCTCTTATGCAGCTAAGAACAGATTATGTAATCACGTATAAAAAAAAGAAAAATAGATAATATCTTTAATTTATATTGACACAAACGTTAGCTTTTGATTTCTTTTTTAAACTGAATGGGTTGTTTTACAAGGTAAGCGTTCACATAGCCAAAACAGGAAGTGATAGGAAATCCCTCCAAAGTATAGGAATCCCTAGTTGTCACCAAGGTCACCTGAACTAGTGTCCCCATTGGAAGATTTCCAATATATTACTGTTCTGGGGACATCATAAATTTAGATTATTTTTTTCCTTATGCCCGTACACACGATCGATTTTCCCGACGGTAAAAAGTCCGCCGGGAAACCAAGGGGACAACATGTTCTCATTTTTCCCACCGGGATTCCCGGCGGTTTTCCCAACGGGAAAACTGGTCGTGTGTGCGGGCATTAGAGTCAGTACAGCCAAATATTACTAACTGGGTTTTCCAACCCACCCGATGTGTGCACATGATTCACAGACAGATTCTTGTTAATGTTTCTTTCTTACTAAATTACATGCCACTTTTCAGAAGCTAGTCTGTATGAAATATTACTTGGTGTGGGTGGGCTATTTTATCTCAACTACCCCTTGACATTTATTATCAATACATGCTTGTGCATATAACAAGAGTTTTTAAACTGTCATTGGCATTATTGAGATCTGAATCATGCATATAATGTATAAATCTACACTGTTACTGGAAATCGATTCTACTTTAATAAGCAGAATCACACTTTGACAGAACGTCATACTCCATGCTATGTAACAAAGAGCTGTTTACAATACTGTATACTAAACATACTTTCTTCAACTCTTGACAAAAGAACACGCTTTTAAGTGGTTCTAAAGCTTTAAGGTTTTTTTGCATTATGGTAAAAAAAACTTCTGTGTCCAGGACTCCCACCCGCTCCAGCCCCCCTTATACTTAGAAAATGGTGCTGCACAGCTCGGCTGTGAGAATCAGTAACATGCACAAGCCCAGAATTTTGCTGCACATCTTGGTATCTTTATTGAAGCAGTTAATTTACATCAAAGTTGTGACAGGAACATTAAAAGGTGATACGTTTCACGCTAAATTAAGAGGTTACTGAAACGCAGCAATATTCTGGACTTGTGCACGTTACTTACCCCCTTATACTTACCTGAGCCCGATCTCAATCCAGCGCTGTGCCCAAGAGCAGCGGCTCTTTCTGCTCTCTCCCTTCTCACAAGAAAGATTGTTAGCAGCAGGAGCCAAGCAAATCCTGTGATAAAGGAACAGGGGGCAAGGCCGAGCCCTGCAGAGTCTATGGATGCAGGGAATGGGGCTCAGGATTGAGCTTGCACAAATGCCCTCATAGGAAGCGGTTTCCTATACAGCCACTCACCAATGAGAAGGAGCCAGAAGCACTGCACAGAAGAGGAGGATCAAAGTTACTCTGTGCAAAAGCATTGCACAGCACAGGTGAGTATAATATGTTAAATGAAATAAAATGTATTACAATATATTAAGGACCATAAAGATATATTACCTGTTCATCTTCTTCACTGCCTGTTCCACCTAAGCTCAGAGAACTGTGATGTCTGTGGATGTCAGAAAACTAAAGCAGGGAATACAAAATATATTATTATTTATCATATTATGCAAATATCAACTACAAGACAGAGAGGTTTCACATTTAAAACCAGAAACTCTATTTGGTTTATTTTATTGAGAAATACATTAAAATTCTTACTTTATTACTAAGCATAATAATATTATAGAAAAGCATGCACAATCAAATATTATTGTACACTAGAATATAACATAAAAAAACTGTTCTGTGACACCAGTGTCATATGCACTCATCAATAAAGGAGTTCATTTATAAATGTTTTCATTTAAAGTTGTGTGGAAAAGGTTGTTACATAAATAGCAAATAATGAAATGAGATATGCCACAATGCTCTGGGAATCCTTTGCCAAAAATGGTAATGTTTATTTGTAAAACAAAGTCTGTAGTTACCAAGACAAATACTGTACATTGTTTTCTCTCTCTCTCCTCACCATCTTCCTCCCTCTTTCCCTCCATTTCCCAACTCCGTTATTATATCTTTTGACCTTTCCTTATTTCTATTTTGATATTGTTTCCCCTCCATTCCAGCATGAGTGGCAGGTATGCCTAATATTAGCCACACCATAGTTAGAAAGTTATTGTACAAATGTAAGGATTTTCTGTGCTGATACAGTGCCTTCAAAAACTATTCATACCCTTTGAAAAAAACTTTTTGTCATATTACAACCATAAACATAAATATATTTTATTGGGATTTTATGTGATAGACTAACACAAAGTGGCAAATTATTGTGAAGTGGAAGGATAATGATAAATGGTTTTCAAAATTTGTTACAAATAAATATCTGAAAAGTGTGGTTTGCATTTGTATTCAGCCCCCTTTACTCTGATACCCCTAACTAAAATTGAGTGGACTCAATTGCCTTCAGAAGTCACCTAATTAGTAAATAGAGTCCACCTGTGTGAGGCCCTCGTAGGTTTGTTAAAGAACTTTAGTGAATAAACAGCAGCATCGTAAAGGCCAATAAACACACCAAACAAGTCAGGGATAAAGTTGTGGAGAAAGTTAAAGAAGAGTTAGATTATAAAAAATATCCCAAGCTTTGAACATCTCACAGAACACTGTTCGATCCATCATCCAAAAATGGAAAGAGTATGGCACAACTGCAAACCTACCAACACATGGCCGTCCACCTAAGCTGACAGGCTAGGCAAGGAGAGCATTAATCAGAGAAGAAGACAAGAGGCCCATGGTAACTCTGGAGAAGCTGCAGAGATCCACAGCTTAGGTGGGAGAATCTGTCCACAGGACAACTATTAATCGTGCACTCCAAAAATCTGGCCTTTCTGGAAGAGTGGCATCTGGCCTTGTTGAAAGAAAGCCATAAGAAGTCCTGTTTGCAAAAAAGCCATGCGGGGGACACATGAAACAAGTGGCAGAAGGTGCTTTGGTCAGATGAGACAAAAATTTTACATTTTGGCCTAAAAGCAAAATGCTACGTGTGGCGGAAAACTAACTCACCTCACCCTGAACACGCCATCCCCACTGTAAAACATGCTGGTGGCAGCATCATGTTGTGGGGATGCTTTTCTTCAGCAGGGACAGGGAATCTGGTCAGAGTTTATGGGAAGATGGATAGGGCCAAATACAGAGCATTCTTAGTAGAAAACCTGTTATGCCTCATACACACGATCAGTTTTCTCAACGGGAAAACTGTAAGGAGAGCTTTTGGCCAGGAATCCCGGCCGTGTGTATGCTCCTCACAGTTTTTCCGACGGGAAAACTGCGCAAAAAACGTCGCACAAAACAAGAGAACCTGCTGGGAAAACCGGCGGACTTTTGCCTGATGGTTTTTGGCAGTTTTTCTATGGGAAAAACTGTGATGGAGTATACACACGGCCAGGATTCCTGGCCAAAACTCCATCGCAGTTTTTCTGTCGGGAAAACCGGCCGCCTGTAGGGGAAAGACTGAACTGAGGTTCTCGGCTTTCCCCTCGGGATTTCCGACATGAACTTTTCCAGTCGGAAATCCTGCACGTGTGTACGGGGCACAAGAGTCTCCAAAAGACTGGGGCGGAGGTTTACCTTCCAGCAGGACAACCACCCTAAACAATACAGCCAGAGCTACAATGTAATGGTTTAGATCAAACCATATTCATATGTTAGAAAGGCCCAGTCAAAGTCCAAACCTAAATCCAATTGAGAATCTGTGGCAAGACTTGAAAATATATACATAAAATTAACATTCCTTTAACAACCAACAACATAGCTTTAACAGACCAATCAATTATTAGTAGATCATCTAAGCTGATTTGACTTCTACTTACCCTAGTTTTGATGGACCCATGTATAAGAGACATTTCAGGAGGGCTTCTTGGTAATCCATCATCTTCAGAACTAGTTCCAGGATCTTCAGTACGTTTACTCAAAAAGCCAAGAGGGGGTGGTCCAATTTTTATATTGGATTGAAGCTTTAACTGTGAGATACAGATACGTTTACAGCCATTGAATTCTAATAGTATAAGGATAAAGAGATAAAGTCAAGGGCCTAACAAAATGCCATCAGGTATTGGTAGGGTTGGCTGGATCAGCAAGATAACTTGGATTAATCAAATCCCTGCCCACTAAGAGTGTGTGCTTGTTCAAGAAATCAGTCCAAATAATAATTACATTTCTACTACATAACACATAACATTTTCCCTTTTGCATGTCCTAATGAAGGTGGCAAGGCCTAGCCCCTAAATATGGTGACTGTGTGTACAGTTTTCAACTAATATTATATTAATATCATGGTGCGCCACTTCAATGCTAGAAATCACATTATCCAGTAACAACCCAAGGTGACTGTAAAAACCCTTTGCTGTAAAACCTGATAGTTCAGTTTCCAGACACTGGCGTGCACCCAAAAGATCTTTAACCTACTGTGGGGGTGTCAAACTGGCGTCCCCCCAGCTGTTGCGGAACTACAAGTCCCATGATGCCTCTGCCTGAGGGAGTTATGCTCGTAACTGTCAGCCTTGCAATGCCTCATGGGACTTGAATTTCCAAAACAGCTGGAGGGCTGCCAGTTTGACACCTGTGCCCTACTGTGAAGTAATACATTTTTTTTAAGGGAATCTAGCTAACCACTTCCTCAAGCATGCCTGCTGAAGAATGCATTCTGGAGCTTTTACATGCAGTCTGAACTGCTGCAAGACTCGGAGACGGCTATCTAATAAAACCGTCATTCTTTGTAATGCACTGTGGCACCAAAATATAACACGCATCAACTTGCAGGCCCACTTTTTATACAATGGCTTGTGAGAAACGCAACACACACACGATTGTACACTCCCTTCTAGTACAAGGAGAATAAAAAATAAATAAAAATCACCTGTCAGCTGGGAGCAGTCGATGATAAAAAAAAGCAATGAAAAACATTTATAATAAGTGCATATACTGTTTAAAATTTAGTAATACATTGGGATTTATTTACTTAAACTGGAAAGTGTAAAATTTGGTGCAGCTGTGCATGGTAGCCAATCAACTTCTTGTTCAATTAAGCTTTGACAAAAAAGGAAAAAAAAAACTGGAAGCTGGCTTCTATGCTAAGGTGACCAGATTTTTTAAATGAAAACCGGGGACATATTTTTTGTTTACTACTAATGAAAACAATCAGCCCTTAGCTGCCCGCCTCACAGCCTCTGAAGTCTTAGGCCCCGTACACGATCAAATGTGTCTGTTCAAATCGGTCAAACCGACCGATTTGAACAGATCTGTCTGCTGGCATTTTGGTTTGCTCGCGTGTACACACGAGCAAACCAAAATCCCCGCCAGCAGACAGCCCGCTGACGTGTCGGTGACGTTGACGCCGCCACGTCACCGCACCAGGAAGTAAAACACTTCCGCGCATGCGTCGAAACCATTCGGCGCGTGTGTACTAACCAGCAGACATGTCGGGCGGACGGGTTCCCAGCCGACAGATTTCAAAGCATGCTTTGAAATCTGTCGGGTGGCCAAATCCGTCTGTTTGCCCGTACACACGATTGAATCTGTCTAGCAGACCGTTTCCAGCAGACAGATTTGATCGTGTGTACGAGGCCTAACTCTTCGGGCCCTGGCTACTACTGGATGGGTGGAACAAAAAAAAAAATTCTGGACTACCGCACTCTGATTTATTGAAACAAAATAAACAAAGGATAAAATCCAAAGCTGTATAACATCCAAAAATTCATGCAACACTGCAATCAATGGTAGAAAGTGGACATAGGGGACAAAAAAGCTACTACTGGATGGGGAGCGGAGGAAGATCACTCCGCCAGGAGATAGGCAGGTGGCTGGCCAGGATTTGAGCCAAGGCAGAAGAACATGCGAGCGAAGCTGAATGGGCATGCACCCGAAACTGAAGAAATATTCCCTCAGCTCCGACCAGCACATGATCATCAGAAAGGGGCACAGATAATGGGAAAAATACAACCCCCCTATGCTAGTAGGCACGGCGGAGCGGGGGTGTGTAATTCTAGTTTTTTTATTTTAATTCTGCACTGATTGTCTTTGAAATTGCCCCTGCCCCCTATTAAATCCAATCTGGGGACAAAACCGGGGACACACTTGTTCCGGGGACAGTGTCCTCATTCAGGGGACTGTCCCCTGAAACTGGGGATGTCTGGTCACCCTATTCTATGCAAAGCTGCACTAGATTTTGCCCTCTCCAGTTTTAGTGAACCAACCCCCATGGTCTCAGCCTGCTCTGCACATGCTCAGTTGCTCTCTATTTTTTTGGCACTGTGCCGAAAAATCTGACCACTAGAGGTCAATCTGCTGACAGCCTAATCATTTTCTGCTGCTCAGGGGCTCTGGGCTTCAGCAAAATGGTAGCGTCCAGCAAGAAGAAACAGGGGCAATGCTGGAGGCAATTTACAGCACACAAAACAAATTTGGTAGAATAATTATTAATGAGAAATGTATGTTCCTTGCTAAAGAATATTATTATCTTTATCAAGTTGTTATAGGTAAAGTTCCTCTTTAAAAAAAAAGGGGAGAAGCGGCGCCTTCTAAGCTTAGTATTTGGAATTTATTAAAAACATAAAGCATAGGAATAACACTCACAAAGGAGCTAAAGATTAGGGGCCAGATTCACAGAGCGATTACTCCTGTCTATCTCGCGTTAGACTGGAGTACTTTCGAATTACGCGCGATTTTTCACTACTCTGAAACCTTAAACCATGAAAATACGGCTGCGGGCTTCAATCCGACTGGTTTACATGTTCGTACGCCTTCGGATCTACGCTGCAATAAATTTGCGGCCGCTGGGTGGAGTTCCAGTAGTTTTCCGTGTCGGGGTATGCAAATGAGCTTTTGCCGACAATCCACAAACTTACGAACGTCAATCGCAATCTCTTACGGCATCTTTAGTCATCTTTTTGCTGCGTAAAGTTATACCAGCTTTTTGCTGGTCTAATATTAGACAGCCCATGTTAAGTATGGCCGTCGTTCCCGCGTCGAATTTCAACGTTTTCCGACGTCTTTTTTTTATATTTGACGTAAGTCGTCCGGGAATAGGAATGTCCGTAAACGACGCTACTCAAACAAAAAATGACGTAACGACGTTATTTCGCGCAATGCACGGCGGGAAATTTCTGAATGGAGCATGCGCAGTTCGATCGCCGCGGGGACGCGCCTAATTTAAATGCTTCACGCCCCCTAATCGCGTATTTCATATACACGGCGAGAAATACACTAGGCCGCCGTACCGTAAGGGACAAAATCTACCAGGATTCGGCGTAGAGCCTGGTAAAATACGGCGGCGTAGTGTATCTCTGATACTCTGCGCCAATGTAATTGTATCTGAATCTGGCCCTAGGGGCTTATCTGTAGAGCCTGATGAAGAAGCACTCATGCTTCGGACGCGTGCACCTCCCCGCTGACTCAGAACCCGGAAGTAACGCCAGAGACGCCACGGCTGTGCTCTACGGGACGCTGTCCTCCTTCTAAATACAGAGAGAGTGTGTGGTTCCCCCATCGCTGCCGATAGAGGCAAGGAGCCACTTGGATTCCGCCGTTTAACATCACAGGCAGAAACAGCATCCACCGTACCCGGGGACCAAGCGGCCGACAAACTCTAAAGATAACCCCCTAATCTTTAGCTCTTTTGTGAGTGTTATTCCTATGCTTTATGTTTTTAATAAATTCCTGATACTACGCTTAGAAGACGTCGCTTCTCCCCCTTTTTTTTACTATTTCAGATCTCTCTTCTATCCGTGAGGCGGCAGCCATCTCTGTGCTCGTTTAGTGGTGTTTTTCTATACATGGACACTCTTTATGGACTAATGGACTGATACATACAGTTCCCCTTTAATGCCCTTTCCATCCCCCTTCCCATTTGGAATAGCTTTTACAACAATATCCAGAGAGCACTCGATTAACCCTTCGTTTTTCAAAGTTCCTCTTTAGTCTGGGTTCACATTAGCGTGATCTCACAGATCGCATGTGAATCTCACCCGAACCGCAGATGCCAATCACATGTGATCTCTGAGCAATGTAAGTTTAGCCATACAGTTGTATGGCTGAACTCGCATTCGATTCGCACAGAAAGTAGTGCAGGGACTTCTTTTTCCCCCACTAGAATCGGATCACATGGGTGTTCTCACCTATGCGATCCGATTCCTATGCGAGGTCGAACTGCGATCTGTGAACTAAAGTGAAGAAAGCCTACAACTAGTCTCTCTGACCCAACTGGAATCAAAATAATGTGGCAGCTTTCTGTAACAAGGAAGAGTGAAAGTATATTGTAGTGTGACATACCTGCAAAGCTTTGATGTGGTCAGACACATTCTCCTGGGAGAAAATACGCACTGGTCGGGTAGTCTCTTGTATCTCTGGAATGAAGATACTGTCATGTGACACAGCTCTGCTCCCCAGCACTCCAGCTGTAGTTCTGGAATTATATGACCTGCCATGTTACTTTAACTAATGAAACTCTCAAACTGACTACAGGAACCTAACATGTTACAAAATATTTTTATTGTGACTTGAGCTAAGAAAAATCAGGCAGATTGCGCAACAATAGTTTTATGTCTCCGAGCATCTTTAGGCTTGGAAAAATAATTTTTGTTAGTTTGAGGTGTATGCCTTTCACCAGACTATACACTATATTGCCTAAAGTATTGGGACACCTGCCTTTAAATGCACATGAACTTTAATGGCATCCCAGTCTTAGTCCGTTGGGTTCAATATTGAGTTGGCCACCCATTGCAACTATACCAGCTTCAACTCTTGTGAGGTCAGGCACTGATGTGGACGAGAAGGCCTGGCTCGCAGTCTGTGCTCTAATTCATCCCAAAGGTGTTATATCGGATTGAGGTCAGGACTCTGTGCAGGCCAGTCAAGTTCCTCCACCCCAAATTCGCTAATCCATGTCTTTATGGACCTTGTGTTCCCACAAAGTTGGGAGCATGAAATTGTCCAAAATGTCTTGGCATGCTGACACCTTCAGAGTTTCCTTTACTGGAAGAAAGGGGCCCAGCCCAACCCCTAAAAAACAACCCCACACCATAATCCTCCCTCATCCACCAAATGATTTGGACCAGTGCACAAAGCAAGATTTACTGAATAAAGAAATACAATTTTTTTGGATGTCATCCTGAGTGCCATCCCTTATTCTGTGCAGGCCAGTCAAGTTCCTCCACCTCAAACTCGCTCATCCATGTCTATATGGACCTTCCTTTGTGCACTAGTCCAAATCATTTGGCGGGGGGGGGGGGGATTATGGTGTGGGGTTGATTATTAGGGGTTGGGCTTGGTGCCTTAGTTCCAGTGAAGGGAACTCTTAAGGCCTCAGTATACCAAGACATTTTGGACAATTTCATGCTCCCAACTTTGTGGGAACAGTGTGGAGATGGCCCCTTCCTGTTCCAACATGACTGCTCACCAGTGCACAAACAAGTTCCATAAAGACATTGATGAGCAAGTTTGGGTTGGGTGACCTTGACTGGCCCGCACAGAGTCCGGACCTCAACCCGATAGAACTTCTTTGGGTTGAATTAGAGCAGAGACTGCAAGCTAAACTGTTTCGACCACATCAGTGCCTGACCTCACAAATGGGCTTCTGGAAGAATGGTCAAACATTCCCATAGACACACTCCTAAACCTTGTGGACAGCCTTCCCAGAAGAGTTAAAGCTGCTATAGCTGCAAAGGATGGTCCAACTCAATATTGAACCTACGGACTAAGACTGGGATCCTATAAAAGTTCATGTGTGTTTAAGGGCAGGTGTCCCAATACTTTTGGTAATATAGTGTATATTGAAGCTAATATTTTATTTGGTCAAATTGATCTACATAAAACAAGATTTAATCAACAGCTTACAGTTTATTTTATAATTTATGTAGAGGATGTGCCCATCCTTCTGTCTATTAATCTTTCCATTCATCACACTCATTGGTCAGAAAAATGTGAACCCTTAGCTTCTTGCTTGAAAAACGTCACAGTTTTCTTGCACATGATTGGATGGAAATCAGCAAAGCTTCACTTTCACCTTTCCTTTGAAAAGTGAACAGAATGTTTCCTTTCAGTAAATCAAATAGATGTTTGGTTTACATATACTTTACATATACTTTAAGGCTCCTTTAAGACTTGTAAGGCCCCAAGTCGCAGAACATGTGAAATTCATTTTTTTTATATGAGAGTCATTCCTACTGACACTACACAAGTCGTTGCGACTTGAGAAAACGTCCATGCAGGACTTTGGTTTGACTTTTGATGCAACTTTGGTCCAGAGACTGTAACGTCAGATCAAAGTTGCACCAAAAATCATATCACAGTCATGCTCCAATGTCGCACTGGAAATTGTGCGACTTTGGAGACGCCCTAATGTAAAAAAAAGTCTAATTGCTAAGAAGCTTAAAATGTAGCCCTTGCTGGCAAAGTTCATGCTTGCAGCAAATTAAATCAATATGATCAAGGTGTCTGCCAACAAGATCTGAAATTGAAGCTACCAAGCAATTATAAATTCTCCTTCGTAGTGTAAGCTGAATACACAGATTCCTACTTCAGGCAAATACCTATATACTATACTAGACGGAAATGCTTGAGAGTTTATTGTTATTCCATGACAGCAAAATACTATTACAAATACACATACTCAAACATTATTTGTCTAGCATCTGGCATAGAACAGATCTGCTATGCATTCATCTTGGAATAGAATTATGGGACAATACTGGTGAAAAAGAAGAGAGAAGCAACAGACGTCAAAATGATATTGATTTTTTAAAAGGACCAAAAGCAAGATGAAAAGCTGACATATCTGTACAAATCAGTAGGTTGATCAATAAGACTTACTCAAGGTCATCCTCAGAATCATAATCGGTGTTCCCAGAGTCAGGGACTGTGACATCGCCTGCCGACTGGCTCTTTAGCCCACTACTACCCAAAGAAGGCAGCGTCTCTTTCCTCTTCTTTAGTCCAAAGAATTTTTTAAAAGACTTGAATTTAAACTTCTTTTTGGCTAGAAACAGAATCAAACAGGGCAAGCAATGAGTTATCGACAAATGCATACGTTAACTTCCACCGAAATGAAGATTTTAAGTACACTTATTTGCATGTGTCTGGATGTCAGCCTGACGACTCTATGCGCGTTTCCCTTAAAGTGGTTGTTAAGCCAACAGTTTAAAAACCTCCCATCCCCTCTGTACCATAACGTTATGTGCCCGTGTCTGCTTTATGTAATAAATATGCTGATATATACCTATATCAGAGCATCTCCCAGCGCTCACATGACTCATCGGCTCTCTTCTCTGCTGACAGCTATAGCAGGCGGTGCCGAGCACTCCCACTGGCATCAGCCAGGAAGGAAGAGAGGAGAGAGGAGAAAGAACTGAGGAACCTTTCTTGGACTTTGAAAATACATTTTTTGACTGTGACTTTAATGCCGCGTACACACAACCGTTTTTAATGTCATGGAAAAAACGTTTTTCTCGACGTGATTCTTGTCAAGCCTGCCTTGCATACACACGATTGTGAAAAACAAATGCTCGAGCAAAGCGCGGTGACGTACAACACGTACGGCGGCACTATAAAGGGGAAGTTCCATTTGGATGGCGCCACCCTTTGGGCTGCTTTTGCTGATTTTGTGTTAGTAAAAGTTTGGTGAGAGACGATTCGCGCTTTTCAGTCTTCGTGCTTTTCAGTCTAATTATAGCGTGACGAATGTGCTATCTCCATTACGAATGCTAGTTTTACCAGAATGAGTGCTCCCGTTTCATAACTTGCTTCTGAGCATGCACATTTTTTTCCCGTCTATAAAGCCTACACACGACTGTTTTTCACGACGTGAAAAACGACAAGCAAAATTAGAGCATGTTCTAAATTTTTAATGCCCATTGTTTACGTTGAGAAAAATGCCCTGGAGCCTACACACGATCGTTTTTAATGACTAATGATGAATAATGACTCGTGTGTATGCTGCATTAGAAAACATTTAGTTTGATAATAGCGAACGCTGATTTTATTTATATATTGTGTATAATTGACTGGAACGGCCATGCTGCCCATACAGATTGGGTAAGCAATCTCTCCTGCTTGGAGACACAATTCAGGGCCTCCTACTTTCTTTTGGAATAACACAGATTTTCTACCTGGTAACACTAGACCTTTTTCATCTTATTGGAACTTCAAATTCCATTCCCTTGCCAAAGGTTTTGTCACCCAAAAGAAGTTGCTGCAGAGAACTGTAATCAAAATCTCATTTATTTGCAATCCCCAATTGTTCTAACTTCAATAACAGACTACATAACCAACAACACTCAAAAACAAAAAAAGAGCTAAGCATTTTCAGGGCACCAGTTCCAGTTTAAAAAATACATGATGTGCTGGCTACCCTCTTTGCATTACAATATCTGCCCTACACAATCTTCTAGGAACTGCATCCACCGAATGATACCACAATTTAGGACAAAATCCAAGCCAAGAACAAGACATTGATTTTAGGTTGAATCATGACTAGGGTGACCACATTTCCAAACTACCATTCGGGGACACCCTACCTTCCCAAAAATCAGCTTGTGCTGTAACAAATCACAGTACAGTGATTGCACACAAGAAGTGGGATTTATGATTTCTTCAATCACAAGCAGGGGGCGAGATTGTGCTGCTCCAGGCATTCCCGGCCAGTACAAGTACTGTCAGTGAGTAAAGCAGTGATGTGGGGGCCTTTTTTGGGGGCATCAGATTGGCCCGGCCGGAGGGTGGCTGTGTGAGTTTTATTCCGGGACACTGTATTGTCCTGGAATGAATGTGCCCGGGACAGACCTGCAAAATGCGGGACTGTCCCGGGCAATCCGGGACATGTGGTCACCCTAATCATGACCAATGGAGTAAATTCTGCTCACTAGCAAGAAAGGGCTCCATTAACACAAAGTTTCCTTAAAATCCTGTCAAGGTGGTACAGAACCTCCCAAAACACCTCCCAAAACATCACAGCAATTTCTTGGAGGTGTCAGGCAGATGTTGCCATTGTGGCATTGGTCTATAATCCTCATTTGGTGAGACAGCCCCAATATTCGGCCCTACTGCAAAGATACACATAATTCAATTCCGCAAGGCTTGGAACTTCCCCTAGATCCTATACCTCCTTCACTGCTTTTCCACATTAAAAGGCAATCTTTAAAACCCTTTAAATAAATCTCAATCCATTAGTGGAGGTCCAGTAAGTTTTTATTTTTTTTTGTAAAAAACATCCCTGCGATTGTCACAGTTTATCTAAATTAAATATGGCATATGCTGTAATCTTTGTTGTTTTTTAGTTGTTAAATCTACTCACTGTAGCCTCTGTGACATGCAAGCTCCCATCTGTATTGTGGGCATCTGAAGCCCGCTAGGAGTTTCTAACGAGTATGGTGCTGCTGGCTACCCAGCATGCACCTCCCCATCTTGCACCTGCAGACTGTGTACAAAGCGTGGCGCACTCATTGTACTGCAGGTTGCAATAGCAGCGGCAGAGGAAGTTCCCGCCCCGTTGTTATGGCAACCTGTTAATCAATATAGAAAAGCGAGCATAACAACGATAAGATGAATATAAATTATAATTTCCTTTGAACCTCGCTGCCCGTTGGCTCCTGGGATATACGTGTCATCAATCCCAGGAGCCAACAGGCAGCGAGGTACAAAGGAAATTACAATTTATTTTCATTTTACCAGTAATATACTGAAAAAAAAATCCAAATATTCATTGTAATGCGATCAGCAACATGGCGGCCAAAAATCAACAATTGGGTGGAATTGGGTGTAACTCTGCTTTAAGAAATATCTCTAGCTTTTTTGCTAGTGTATTAATAGAGCTTTACTATTTACAGATTCTTACATAACTTGTATTGCAAAATGTATCAACTTCTCTTGTTTTCATGATTCTATTTTCTATTTGTACACTTCTGCAACATTTTTTAAAAGTAAAGATTGGAAGAAAAAAGGCAATATCATAGCCTCTTGTTGTGTAACTGTATTTAGCGAGGTCATGTCTCTCTTGCCCTAATTAGATATTACACTCTGTACTGTATTGCAGATTATAGGCAAATTCTAGGTCACAGAGGAATTCCATGACCATGTAAGGAAAAGGCTGCTAGACTTAATGTCTATATAGGTATTTGAACTCTGAAACTTAGGCGTGTTTTCCTGTGACTTATTCTAGTGTAATAGGTGGACATGGGTGTGTGCAATAGATGTTTGTTGCTAAGGACACAAACATCTGTATTGCAACTACCTATATTCCAGCTGTCATTTTCTAAATACACTTTAGGAAATTAGAGGTTAGACTTGAATGCTAAGGCCAATCAGGTACATGTTTTATTCAGTTTAAGAAAAACAATTGACACTTCAGGCTGAACAAACTAAAAACATCAGTAATTGTACTTATGTCTTTATTTGTATATCAAATGAAACATTTGTTCACACACCTACCGTGTTTTCCCGAAAATAAGCCCGGGTCTTATATTATTTTTTGCAACCAAAAAACACACTAGGGCTTATTTTCAGGGTAGGACTTGCAATTTATTCCCCAGTGTGCACAGCCTAAAAGTGCTTGCAAACTGCCAGAATCTTCGCAACCACAGCAGAATATAATGCGAAGGGTATGTGTCTCTGCAATCTAACCGTGTCACATACCTTCCCACAGCGCCGCTTGGCGCTTCTGTGACCCACCTGATCGTTTATCTCTGTCACAAGATCCCCCGATGACAGCTGGCAGAAAAGGAGAGAAGCAGGGATAAGCTGAGCATGGCTCAACACTTCCGTGACCCGCCTGAGCTCTCTTACCTGCTCCGAGGTTTGAAGAGGGAGGGGGGCCAAGATCCCCCGATGACAGCTGGCAAAAGAGGAGAGCGGGAAGGATCAGCACTTCCGTGACCTGCCTAAACTCTTCTACCTTCTCTGTGCCTTGCAGAGGGGGGGCTGAATTCTCCCGCTGACAGGTGAGGGAAGTGGAGGACTCCAGCAGTGATAGGGCTTATTTTGGGGGTAGGGCTTATATTGCAGCGCTCCTGGAAAATCATACAGGTCTTAGTTTCAGGGTAGGTCTTACTTTCGGGGGAAACATGGTAGTACTTAAATATGCCATGATATCAGCCTCCAGTAATCCTTCGCACAGCAGCACTTAGACTGGGAGAGGGATAACTAGCACTAAGAGCCAATCAGGCTCTGCTGCCCTGCACATGTGCTGACTGGGGATAAATTTTTTGGGAAGAAAGAAGAAAGTAAGCAAAGTAATGATAACTTATCAGTGTGCTGCTTCTCCTTCACTTTCCAACCTGCAGTTTGGAGGCAGCTGCAGTGTTTTTTTTACCACAGCTTCAGCAGGGTTAGCAGACAGCCAGTTTAAACGATTTTTTTGATCAACTATTTTTATTGTAGGTATATAAAAAAATATACAGTAATATAAACGCACCTAGTCCTCCAATGCACGGCTATGACTGGCGACATAGAAAACATAGATGAACATACACAGCATAGGCGAAGGAGGGAGTGCATTTGGGAAAGTAATTTGGGAAAACCATTTGCTAAAGTTGCCAGGATATATTTAGAGTTGAAAATATGTTTATTGGAATTTTAACATAGTAAACATGGACAGCATGAGGTGTCACAAACAGGGAACAGTCATAGATATGTAGCAGTAAGAAGTCAGCCAAATGGCTATCGCCCACAGCTGGACTCCCATCAACGTAAAACATAACGAACATTTATGACAAGAACCCTGAAACAAAAATTGCGAGTGGCCAAAATGGCCTCTTAATAGGTGACAACATTGCAACCAGAGTCTCCAGGAAGGAAACAATAAAATCAAAAGGAAAAATGATAAAAAGGACAGAGACCAAAAATAAAAAATAACAAGAAAAGTTAAAATAAAAATGGGAGGTCAAGAATCAGGGAAGTGAGAGGGTGGGGAAAAGGGAGAAGAAGGGAAGAAAGAGAATGGTGGGAAAGAGAAGAATAGAGAAAAGAAAGCTAGAGGGGCATCATAGAGTAGAGTGAGAGTTGCTGATATAGTAATTGGAAAAGACAGCGTAAAGTAAGCGGGGGGAGGGGAACCTGGCTTGCCTCTAGGTGGTGATACATATGAAAGCGATCAGGAGTGGCCAGGATATATTTAAAAGTTTTTAACCTCATCATATTCTCTTTCAATGGTGTTTATTAGTTGCCCAGCAAAAAAAGTAATTGAATTCTATTAAAAAAGTGTTTTTTTTATTGCTGTATGTGACTCCATCAGAGAGATCTCCTGTTTTAATGACCGGGTTCTCTAACCCCTTCCCCTCTCTACCTTCAAAAAATGTTTGACAGGAAGTTCCATTTAAAGTTAAAAAGATTATACATACACTTTAATGATTAATTAATAAATATATAACTGACTAAACTTTATTAATATCTGTACTTTTACTTTACATCTTACCTTGATCTACAAAAAAACTACAGTTCTTGTGTTATACTTGTACCATGATGATCTATCAACATAAGGTCTGGGTTTGAACTTACGCTAACAATGAAAATCAGTAGGGACTTTGGAAATTGTTAAAGCCTTCCCACTGAACTTAAATGTCTAGAAGCATTGGATGACTGACATGAAATATGCAAAAATACTTTAAAAAATAACTACTATTATTTTTTTAAGTGTTTAAACTCCCCAAACAACAAAGTGCATATAGCACTTGGCCCTGTTCAAAATTGTCCCTTAAACTGGCCATAGATGAGTCAGTTGTTTTCATTCAACTACTAGTGGATGGAATGAAAAAAACTGACCCAATTCCCCTATCCAGACATTCAAGGTGGATGGAGAAATTCTCCTGCTGTGTCATTTTATTCTGACAGCGGGGAGCATTCTCAGTTGTCAGAATGCACTGATTAGTACTGTCGCCTATACGCGAAACCATCAATGCCACCCCCTTAGACCACCTTACAGTAAAGAACCCTCTACATAGTTTAAAGTGGATGTAAACCCCCCCATACACCCAGTGAAGTGAACAGCCTTAGATGATACACAGAGATTTACCAAATCTCCCTACATAGGTTTTATATGTATATCTGCTGTCTTCACATTTATATACTGTTTAGAAATTTCAGATTTTGTTAGGAGATTTTCTCTTCCTGGTGATGTCTGGGCATACAGCCAAGATAGCTTAAACAATTGAAATAACCTCAAAGGATTGGGATTGTATAGGCAAGATAGCTAACATTGCTGATTGGAGAAAAGGCACACACCCTCTCATCATAGGCACAGACTCTTAGGCCGCGTACACACGATCAGCCCATCCGATGAGAACGGTCCAAATTATCCGATGAAGCTGACTGATGGTCTGATGTGCCTATACACCATCAGTTAAAAAAACTATTGTATCAGAACGCGGTGACGTAAAACACAATGCAATGCCTAAAAAAATGAAGTTCAATGCTTCCAAGCATGTGTCGACCTATCAGTTAGTCGTCCATCAGTTAAATTTTAAAGCAAGTTCTATTTTTTTTGACCGAAGGATAACTGACCAATGGGGCCCACACACGATCGGTTTGGACTGATGAAACGGACCTTCAGTTCGTTTTCATCGGTTTTGACCGATCGTGTGTACGCGGCCTTAGAGCTGTTTTGTAATAGGAGCTGCTCTCTGCTACTCTATTTTAGCAACCTCCTTTGACAAAAGATTCAGGCTGCTTTTGTCTAAAAAGTGAAAAAAATAAATCAGGAGTTTTTAGGCTGATAACAGAGGAACTGTTCAGGAGAGAGCTTATTAAAAAGAGATAACAAAATACTGCAGATATATGTGCCCAGCTCAAATTTCATGAATCGGTTTACATCCACTTTAAGGTTGAACCTCTTTTCTTCTAATTTTAATGAGTGGCCAAGTGTCTTGTTAAACTCCCTTGGTACGGTATTTGTAAATTGAAATCATATCCCCTCTCAAGCGTCTCTTCTCTAGAGAAAATAAGTTCAGTGCTCGTAACCTTTCTTCATAACTAATATCCTCCAGACCCTTTATTAGCTTTGTTGCCCTTCTTTGTACTCTCTCCATTTCTAGTACAGCCTTTCTGAGGACTGGTGCCTAGAACTGGACAGAGTACTCTATGTGCAGCCGGACCAGAGTTGCTGCATCTAAACATGCCCAGCCTGGCTAATCGATCACAGAGTGCTGCATTGTTGAGTGACCTTTCAGTTTTATGAATGAGCAATCAGTGCTGTCAGACTGTGTCATACACAACACTAGTCTTGAGGTTGCTGATGTTTCACTTAAAAAAGAGAAAGCTGGACTGTGTATGTGTGAAAACAGCCACAAATAGACACACAGTGTCGCAGCTCTGAGTGATTTTGATTCTGTCACTATTATGATCAGTGCTTCTTGTTCATTCATATTAGTGGGGTGACTTTCCTGTAAATCTGGGAATAATGTACATTGAGTAGTTGAAGTAGCCATAAGAGCATTTAACAGTTTCCTAAAAAGTCCACAAGTAAACACTATCAAACCACCAAGGTTTTATCTTGAGAACACTGACAAAATATGTCAGGCATTTAACTCTCAATCATATCCTATGCTGGAAGAAAACAATCTCAGCCTATGACAATGAAGCCCAGTAATGGCGCTTTAATACATACTTGTAGCCGCAGATGTCAGCCTGTCTTTTTACAGCAGGACTTTTTCATCATGTTTTGCAGCTAGGAAAAATAAATTGCGGTCATAGGGATTATAGCAAATCCAGTGATTTCTTTGCTCACTGGCTCAGAAATTCTCTAGTGGTGTTTCAGGCTAGGAACTATAATTGATAGCTTTAGACTTCACTCATCCAGTGTACCTGCTGATGCAGAAATCTATCACACACGCCAACTGTAAGCAGCTGACCATTACTAAAGTGACACAAGTTAACAAAAAAAAAAGGATGTATTCCTAACCCAAAAAATATCCCTTCTATTCCTTTCAGCCTCTGCAAAATCTCCCAATTTTTTTTTTTTGCTACAGTGATCCGACTTCCTGTTAGATGATGACTACATTCATTCTCCATAGTCCCTCTGTATGTAGGAATGCAGCCACCATTATTTGCTCACTCCTGAGATGGACTAGGGACTATGGGCTATGCATAGACTATGGCATTTTCATTTAGCAGTGCACACGATCATAACTAACATACATTCTAAAATAATGGAAGTGAGGGGTAAAGTAGATGTTTAGGAGCTCATTGAGGAGGTTCAATTTCATAAAAAATTGATTACACAGCCATAAGGTAGTCAGTACGTATAAAACAGTAAAAGAACTTCATGGAACAAGCATAAATAATCTATGATCTGCCAATGCCAATAAAACCCTGGGACCACTACATCAGTTTACCTACTCTATTAACTTCAAACTTTTGTTTTATAGTTTGAAACAGAATAAAGAAACGGTTAGTACCTTTGCCAGGTTTTGCTATCTGAGTTCCTGTTATAGAGATTTCGACTCCCAGAGGCCACTGTTAGGCGGCGAACACACGACCGAGAAACTCGTCGGGCGAAACATATCGTTTTCCCCGTCGAGTTCCTTGTTCAGCAGTCAAAAAACTCGTCGAGCCAAATTTTCCCATTGCCTATCGAGGAAATAGAGAACATGCTCTCTTTTTGGCTCGACGGGTTCCTCGACGGGTTTCTCGGCAAAAAGTGTACACACGACCGGTTTCCTCGGCAGAATACGTCTCCCATCGAGTTTCTTGCTGAATTCTGCCGAGGAAACCGGTCGTGTGTACGCCGCCGTACTTGGACTTGAATTGAGGAGGATCTCAAAAACTGGGATACAGATGGCAAAAAAAAAAACCTGGATGCAAAAGGGTGTTTTTATTGCTGTCTGTCCCTTAGGCCCCTTTCACACTGGGCACAGGGTGTGCGCTGGTGGTATAGCAGCGCTAAAAAATCTGCTATAGCGTCGTATTTACTGGGATATTTGACCGCTAGTGGAGCGGTTTTAACCCCCGCTAGTGGCCGAAAAAGGGTGCATTGCCAGCGGTATTACTGTGGTTTCCCATTGATATCAATGGGAAGGAGCAGTGGTAAACTCACCGCTCCAAAGATGCGGCTAGCGGGACTTTTGGAGTGGTCCTGCTAGCGCACCACTTCAGTGTAAATAGCCTTGAGGCTTTCACACTGAAGACTGCAGGGCATGATTTTTTCAGGCAGTATAGCAGCGCTATTTTTAGCGCTAAACCGCCTGAAAAACGTGTCGGTGTGAAAGGGGCCTATGGTTGCATTCACACTGGGGTGCGGGCGGTGTCGGCGGTAAAGCTCCTCTATTTTTATGTTTTTCTTTTTCTTTTCTTTTTTCCCCACATCAGACTAGACCCAAGGTACCGCCCGTATGGCCAGCTCACGGACCTTTCCGCCCTTCGCTTATCATTGTAGTCATTGCATCATTTGTGGTTCTCTTTATCTTCTTTCTATTTCAATGACTTTTTTTTTTTTTTCCCATACAGGTTCGATTTAACATGTGGTTTTTCCCCCCAGTTCCCTCCTCTCTTCTCCCTCACACCATCTCGTGATTCCACTATCTCTCCCACCCAAGTGTACCCCCTAGGTTTAAATCCATTTCCTCCTCCATATTCAAGGTACTCTTAGATTTTCTGCACAACTCCAGTTTTTTTTAAATTCTCTCCATAGTCCCCACTTCTTGCGTGTATCCTCGCTGTCATCCACCCCTCCAGGTTTCAGCTCCTCCCTCCTATAGGTTTCCTCCACTCAGTCAATCCACTCCCATATTTGCGGACTGTTCTTATCCCTCCATTTTTTCGGAATTAACCGTTTTGCTGCTTTGAGGAGGTGGGGTAACAAGGAATTTTTATAATCTTTTAAGGGCTCTACTCCTCCATGGAAAAAGACTTCCCAGGGATCTTCTTTAATCTCTTTTTTAGTAATGTCCTTAATTAATGATAAAATGCTGTTCCAGAAGCTTTTAATTTTAGGACAATTCCACCAAAGGTGGGCCATTGTCCCCATTGTTGGACAACCTCTCCAACACTCTCCTGACTCCCCTTCTCTAAATTTACTGGTTTTGTCGGGGGTGGAGTACCATCCCGTAATAAGTTTGAAATTCATCTCGGCCGTTCTTATGTCTATTGCTGAGGAGTGGGGAGCTCCTCTATTTTTAAACCTATATTTTTTTCACAATAGAAAAGTTATCAACTGTTTAAACTTAGAAAATGTACAATTTTAAGAAAACAATAAGGCAATTTTGAAATTGATGGCAGCAACACATCTCAAAAAAGTTGGGACAGGCAATGGAACAACAATCTGCTTTCAAAACTCTGGAAACTGGTCTCCTCAATTCCCAGGTGTTTATAGAGTGTTGTTAAAAGAAGAGAGGATACTAGACTGTGGTAAACATGGCCATGAGATGTATTGTTGCCATCAATTTCAAAATTATCTTTTTTTTTTTTTTTCCCCGTAAAATGGTACATTTTATCAGTTTAAACATTTAAAGTTTTCTATTGTAAATAATTTTTTGGGGAATTGGGGTTGGATGTTCATTGAAGCCCTGAACAGACAGCTGTTTGCCTTTGTTTTCTAGACCTGTAAAGCTAAACTTACAATGTTAGTTTGGGCTTATGATGTAAAGCTAATAAAAATAAAATAAAAACAACAAAATATTTTAGCTGAGTCTCTGAAATGTGAGTAAAAAAAATAAGCATATTATTTGAGATACTGATTAATGTAGTTTTGTGCTGCCAC
This sequence comes from Rana kukunoris, assembly GCA_029574335.1. Lineage (NCBI taxonomy): Eukaryota > Metazoa > Chordata > Amphibia > Anura > Ranidae > Rana > Rana kukunoris. Next base: position 241,876,271 of record CM056050.1, read on the forward strand.
CTTGTGTCCATATGACAGATCACATGGCATTTAAAGGGCTAGAGAGAATTACAGCATAGATGCTCAATAAATTCAAACAGAAACTCGCTTACCTGAATTATCATCTACAAGGCTATCCCCTTCTCTTACTTTAGAATCCATAATTAATAGTTTAACAAAATGACCTGAAAAACAAAATATATTGCGTTAAAATACATCTACTTTTATGATGCCCAAGAATCATGAATATATATATAACTATTACAGCTCATAAAACCATAAAACCTTTACCTTGAAGACTTGCACACTGAACTATTTGATACGGTGTCCTTAAACAGTGGAGTAGTATCTTCAATGCTAATTTCATTTGAATATTGACTAAAGGGTCAGTCATCCCAAAATTGAGTTTTTAGTTGTAAGAGAATACCGGTGGGCTAACTCTAGTGAGTTTTCCACCCACTGAAATATAAGCTTTGGGTGGACTCAAATTCCCAAAAGGGATTCCCAAAAGGGATAGCAGGACATCCTTTACTAGTGGTAGAAAAGTCTGCTTTTTAATTGATAACTTCAGGTAAGCTCAATATAAGGCATACTTGTGGGTACAGTAAATATCTCACTTTGGAAGATGTTTACTTTACCAGCAGTGGGTGATGTCACCAGCGCGTGCCATCCATTCAGAACTCTGTGCCGTGGTCGTGACATCACTGTGGCTTGGCTACTCAAATGGCTGAAGCCTGTGAACCAGTAAGAAACACCAGGTGAAGATAGAAGCCCTGGAAGTGGTGAAAGCGTGCTGCTGGAGGGCTTTGTTTTATGGTAAGTCTGTCATAATGTGCTAGTAGACAGTGCCTACTAGCACATTATGACATTATCCCACGGAGGCCCTTTTTTTTACTACCACATTAATAAAGAGATCTCTCCACTAGTACAGATCTTCAAAAGAGATTGAGTACCTGGGATTATTCGTGCTTCTCACAAGATATACCCAATTCCCTAAGAAATCACTTATAATGTTGTTGTGGCAATCTATGAAGTGACAGTCCTTCCCAGCTTTACATCAGCCATGCCACCTGTGTCACAGCTGTTTATATGTCGTGTCATGCTGACTGTGCTGTTACCATGATATCGTCTGCATTCCCTGCACAGAGGAACATTTTTTTCCTTTTTTATAAATCATGAATAACCATTGCCAAGTAACACCTGGATTACATCCATAGAGATTACCATGACCTTGACACGTCAGCTACTCACCAGGCTAACCAAAGACATATTTATATAGTGCAACGTGTTAAAAAAAAAGCAATAATACAGTGACCTTGTGGGTGCTGCATTGAACTGGCATACAAAGAGAAGCACATCAGCCTATTGTTCCCTATTGTGTGTATATCTGAATTCCCCAAAATCTGCCACCTTGCAGTCAAGTCTGTTAATCCCAATAAAGCTGGCAATACAATATGAGACTCATCCTGCTGGATTTACCTGAATAGGTTGTTAGCATTTGACTCATTTATTACACATATATATGTATAGTACTAAAGGAGTGGTTATATACATGTCCAGCTTTAGGGGATCATTTACTGAAGAAGGAGAGCAATAGTAAAATGCTCTAGGGCAGTGGTCTCTAAACGGTAGCCAAGCGGCTGGAAGCGACCTGTTGCTTGCCTTTATCTGGCTCTTGGGACACTATTTCTCCCACTGATATGAGGCAGTATTCCTCCCATTGACACCACTGATGAGGAACTATTCCTCCACTGACACCAATGATGAAGCACTATTCCTCCACTGACACCAATGATGAAGCACTATTCCTCCATTGACACCACTGATGAGGAACTATTCCTCCACTGACACCAATGATGAAGCACTATTCCTCCACTGACACCAATGATGAAGCACTATTCCTCCACTGACACCAATGATGAAGCACTATTCGTCCACTGATACCAATGATTAAGCACTATTTGTCCACTGACACCAATGATGAAGCACTATTCCTCCACTGACACCAATGATGAAGCACTATTCCTCCACTGACACCAATGAAGAAGCACTATTCCTCCACTGACACCAATGATGAAGCACTATTCGTCCACTGATACCAATGATTAAGCACTATTCGTCCACTGACACCAATGATGAAGCACTATTCCTCCACTGACACCAATGAAGAAGCACTATTCCTCCACTGACACCAATGAAGAAGCACTATTCCTCCACTGACACCAATGATGAAGCACTATTCCTCCACTGACACCAATGATGAAGCACTATTCCTCCACTGACACCAATGATGAAGCACTATTCCTCCACTGACACCAATGACGAAGCACTATTCCTCCACTGACACCAATGATGAAGCACTATTCCTCCACTGACACCAATGAAGAAGCACTATTCCTCCACTGACACCAATGATGAAGCACTATTCCTCCACTGACACCAATGATGAAGCACTATTCCTCCACTGACACCAATGAAGAAGCACTATTCCTCCACTGACACCAATGATAAAGCACTATTCGTCCACTGATACCAATGATTAAGCACTATTCGTCCACTGACACCAATGATGAAGCACTATTCCTCCACTGACACCAATGATGAAGCACTATTCGTCCACTGACACCAATGATGAAGCACTATTCCTCCACTGACACCAATGATTAAGCACTATTCGTCCACTGACACCAATGAAGAAGCACTATTCCTCCACTGACACCAATGATGAAGCACTATTCCTCCACTGACACCAATGATGAAGCACTATTCCTCCACTGACACCAATGAAGAAGCACTATTCCTCCACTGACACCAATGATGAAGCACTATTCCTCCACTGACACCAATGATGAAGCACTATTCCTCCACTGACACCAATGATGAAGCACTATTCCTCCACTGACACCAATGAAGAAGCACTATTCCTCCACTGACACCAATGATAAAGCACTATTCGTCCACTGATACCAATGATTAAGCACTATTCGTCCACTGACACCAATGATGAAGCACTATTCCTCCACTGACACCAATGATGAAGCACTATTCGTCCACTGACACCAATGATGAAGCACTATTCCTCCACTGACACCAATGATTAAGCACTATTCGTCCACTGACACCAATGAAGAAGCACTATTCCTCCACTGACACCAATGATGAAGCACTATTCCTCCACTGACACCAATGATGAAGCACTATTCCTCCACTGTAACCAATGATGAAGCACTATTCCTCCACTGACACCAATGACGAAGCACTATTCCTCCACTGACACCAATGATGAAGCACTATTCCTCCACTGACACCAATGACGAAGCACTATTCCTCCACTGATACCAATGATGAAGCACTATTCCTCCACTGACACCAATGATGAAGCACTATTCCTCCACTAACACCAATGATGAAGCACTATTCCTCCACAGACACCAATGATGAAGCACTATTCCTCCACTGACACCAATGATGAAGCACTATTCCTCCTCTCTTTGTTTCGAAATTTTGAAAACCCTTGCTCTAGGGCCATTACATGCAGCCTGTTCATTCTGAGTTCTCCTTTTTAGAGCTTACTTTAGAAAGATGAGTTATCTGTTGTCTGGAAAAGCTAGTTAACATCCCTTTCCCTCTAATGCTTAGTACCCACTGCTATTTTTCTTTGTTTAACCCAGCAGGCTGAATGGAAAAAAAAATGGACAGCTCAGGTTGGAGCCGCTGTACTAACAATATAATGTTAGTACGGTGATCTTCCCTGCTATTCTATTATGTTCTGGCAGGGGGATGCCCCCGATGCTACCCCCTCCCGCCAGAACACTCCGGTCAGTGGCTAAGAGTGCTGATCGGGAGCTGCCCCTTCAACAAAATAAATAAATACATGCATAACATTTTTGATTTTAACAGGCTTAGTTGGGAGTACAAACGATTAGGTTCTTCTTCCATCACACTAGGGTTTTGATCTAATGTTTTCATATCCTGACCATATTTTTGAGATCCACCTGGATGTCTGGTCAGCAGCTCACTCAGCCTCTCAGCATGTGGCTAAAACCTGGGAACAGATGCTCCTGCCCCCTCTCCAGCCCACTACTAGAGTGAATGCTGGAGGGGCAGAGCAAGAGCAGTGACTGACAGCCACCACTTTCATCTCCAAGCAGACCCAAATCTGAGCAATCACTCACAGTTGACTGATGCCGCTGCACGGAAGGGAGTATAGATGTTTGTCCATACTTCTTTAAAATACAACACCAGCATCAATAAAATAGATGTATGAGTTTTTCTTTTTTAGTATCATACTTACCTAGGTGGATGCAGCATTGGTCCGATGCTGCATCTGTTCCCTGGCGCCTCTAACACTGAGAACAGAGCAATTGAACACCACCGATCGCTTGGTTCTCACAGCTCCTTGAGCAGAGAGCGGTAGACTGTCAGTCAGCAGCTCTCTGCTCTCCCCCCCCCCTCACTCATTGGAGCACTGGCTTGTGAAGGGGGCGGGAGTGGCCAGCTCAGACTCTCAGTGGTTCAAGCAGGGATCCCGGTTCAGGGATATGAGCGGATCCCAACTCTATGGTCATTATGATGCCCAAGCCTAGAAAGACTCTATGACATCAGCATAGAGCAGACTACAGCCCACTGTCAGATGAAAATGGGTCACAGGAGTGCAAAAGGAGCTGCACTCCTGTGATCCAGAGGAGAAGTACAGCCAAACAAGCTTTGACTGTACTTCTCCTTTAATATCACTATATACCATCATGAGCACCTCTGCCCTATTAGCATTTGATGGCTTTTTGTGTGGAGATTGGGTTTTCTCCACACACCTACCTGGATTTTAGGTAGTGTTTACCGTGATACTTGGTTATTTGCAACCTAACCTAAATGTAGGTTACATCTCTATATTGTTCTGGATATATATTATTACATATCATTGCTGTGGAATTACTGTACCATATAGGCTTTCTCCCTTCTTTTCCAATTTTATTTTCCTTCTAACTTGCTACCTTAAAGTGGAACTACACTGCATCTGAGCAGCACAAACCAACAACACAATTTAATTCATTTGTAATATGAAAAGCAATCTCTCCCATTCAGGCCCGGATTTCCCACAAGGCCACCAAGGCCAGGCCTCGGGGCAGCAGGGTGCCAAGGGGCGGCAGTGGCATAGAGTCCCTCTGACGGCCGTAACATACAGTTGAGGGCGGTAAGTTGCTGTGTGGGAGAATTGAGTGGGGGAATCCGCTCGCTCGTTAAGTGATTACGGCGATGTCGTCAAAATCACTTGTCAAATGTGTGCTGCTGTCCGTTCTCCCCTACCCCCACATACCTTTCTCGGCTTGCTCTGCCTTCGGGACTCCTCTGTCCTCCCCCCAGCCGCCGAGTCTGTCTCCTGTCCCTGCCGCCGATATACACAGTGAGAGGGGTGAGCTGTGCTCTTCCCATCTCAGCTGTGACAGGAGTTCTAGCACAGTGCTAGGACTTCTGTTTTTGAGGTGACAGGGTCAATAAAGAGAACCTGTCACCTCCTATTGCTATCGCACAGGGAATTATTTTCTCCTGTGTGATAGCAATAAAGTTAAGTGAAAAAAATTGATAAAAAATAATAATAATTAAATTAAAATAGTAACTAAAAAGTAAAGAATAAGAAAAATAATATTCAAAATAATAAGAATATTACACAAAAATAAAAACAAGTAAACGACAAGCTAAAAATGAATAAAAATTAAAAAAAAGTGCTAAAAAAAGTAAAAAAAAATACAAAAAATATTTGAACTAACCGTGCCGTCCCTGTTCCCTCTGGTTGCTAAGGAGGGGGTGCATTGTGGAACCTGGCCTTGGGGCGGCAGGGAGAGCAAATCCGGCCCTGCTCCCATTCATCCATGTCTTTATACTTCCGTTTGTTGAGAAATCCCTTTGAAAAACACTCTTTAGTATTTCTGGTCATGGCCATCTTTAGTAAGGGCAGATGATTCATGTAGCAATTACTTCCTGGACTTCATCTGCCCTTATCTTAGGGATGCAGGCAGGAGGATGTGCTTAGCTGAGAAAACCCATCCTCCCCTTCTGAAGACTCCTGGGATGTATGATATACATCCCAGGCAAGAAACCAGGAAGTAACTGAAGAAATTAAAAAAATTAAACAAGTAAAAATAATATACCTTCCTATCTATTTACTAAGTTCCACTTTCAAGGACCACAAATCAACAGACACTTAAAAATGTTTGTGGCTGTGTCCATACCTTCCACTATACTATGCTAAATGTACACATATGTGCAGCCCATATATACTTTGTACAGTTTGCAGATTGAAGCCTTGAAACTTATCGTGCTTCTTTCCTATAAAGGGTTGTCGTTTTTCTAAATTAATCATGAGCTTATATTATGTTATAAGATCCTTTTAGATATAAGCCTGGTTTTGCTGAAGTCTGTATTAGTGTATTAGGAGCAAATAGCATGGGCGCTGTAAAAAACAGTATTCAAGAAAGAGGTATTGCACACTGTCCAACAATTGTCCTCTATGGTCAATATAAACGTTGATTTCCTGAGTAAAGATTATTATCAGAACAATAGAATGCTGTGCTATGTTCCTGGCCTGACACACAGACCCATAGACAAACATGAAGAATGCTGCCAAGCAACATAAGCAATGGAAAAGTAACTGATATGCCCTGCCACGCTGACATTAGAGGAGAAAGGAAGAAAGATAAAAAAAAAGAACAAATGCTATGAAACAAAAGCTTGCCCTCGGTTCTCAGAATACTGTTTACTCGGAGCAAGAATAAATTGCCCTATATAATAAACATCTATTATAAAGAAGATAAAGTGTATTATAAAATTGTAATTTGATCAATTAAAAAAAAGAGTGTATTTTTTTTTTTGTATTTATTAACCTGTGTACCCATATGTGATTTTATGAAGCTTTGTGCCATTATCAGCAGGTCTAGCAGGGTATGGACCTTGTACTCTATTCAATCCTGTCTGGACCGGCCATGGAAGGCTTGAGGGGACTATGAAGGAAAAATAGCTTGTATTGCTATTGAACAAGTAGGTGCACGCCACATACCGTATATACTCGAGTATAAGCCAACCCGAGCATAAAGCGAGGCCCTAATTTTCCCACAAAAAATGCATTTACTCGAGTAAAAGCCTAGGGTGAGAATGCAGCTGCTACTGTAAGCAGAAAAGAGGGTAAACAATGCCCATTTGCAGCCTCACTGTGCCCATTTGCAATATCACTGTGCCCATTGCAGTCATTCATGTATGACATTTTTAAAAAATAAACTAAACGTGGTTTGACCTGCACCATTGGAAGCACCTCTTTCTATTCCCTTTTTTTATTTTTGGAGTTTGTATGGAATAACCCTGATATTCATCTGTCAGTGGATGAGTGTGAACTCAATACCTCAGCCTGCTGGACCACCATTTCCATCCAGGGTTGATTCAGGCCTCTGGGGACCGCAAGGATCCATCTAACACTGATCCAGACCATCTGGGATCACAAGCCTGTATGACCCACTGTTGTATAACACAGGGGTCTCCAAATGTTTCAAACAGGGGGCCAGTTTACTGTCTCTAAGACATTAGGGGGACTGGACTGTGGCCATTGGGAGTAGAAAAAGGCCCAACATCAGTGGGAGGAGTTGTGCCCCATCGTTGGTGTCAGTGGTAGGAATTGTACCCCATCATTGGTGTCCTTTTACCCAATTGTTGGTGTCATTTGGAGGAATTTGGCCCCATTGTTGGTGTAATTGTGAGGAATTGTGCACCCTCAATGGTCTCAGTGGGGGGATTAATGTTGGTATTAGTGGATAAAAGCAAGCAAAGGGCCGCAGTTTGGAGACCACTGGTATAACAGATGTGTCCACCCTATTTGGTAAGAGTAACTAACCTGCTCATGTTTTAAGACTTTGAGAGCAACTGCAGACAACTTGTTTTCCTCTCACTCTGAACCACCCAATGGGAAGAATTTTCCTTCATTGTGTTTTACTCGCATGGACTTCATGTTCAGAGAAGCCTACCTGCTTCTCTGAACTTTCATTATTAGTTTATATTACTCACATCTTTGTTCATATTTCACTATCCACATTGTGTTAGTTTCAGTGTGCACTCTCTATATTGTTGATCATTAGCGCTGCACTAATTACCGACCAGGACTGGTAATAGAACTGGTAATGACAAAGCATGTACATACTGTGCTGTGCTGACTCTTTTGTAACCCAAATGGAAGTTTACAATTAGTGTTCTGGAAACTAGTGTATGATAAATTCCAGGCATTCCTAGGCATCTGGAACACAACAGCACAGTGGTACTACCATTTTTTTTTTTACAGTATGAAGTCCCCTTTAATTTTTGCATTATGTGCAAAATCCAACTGATTTTATAAAGCATTACAAGGTGAAGTACGTAAACCACTGCAACCAATCAGAAATCAATTACACAGATTTATTTACAGCAACCTAAAATAAGCTAGGTGCTATGGATTATAGCATTTATCATATTTTTATCACTCTTTGCACTGCCTTAGAATATGAAATGTCATATATAAAGGATTTACACACTTATATAAGTGATTAATAGAGGTGTGGAGCCACTGCCATTATTACATTGCTAGGTAACAAGAAGACTGTGACCTGAATTCTCAGCAGACTGGGGTTGTTCAGGAAAAGTTTGTTGGCTGTCAAGTCCCAACTGAGATACACAAAAGACAGACTCAACAAACGCAGCAATGGTTTTTAGTTGGCCAATGGCCAGTGATGCCTCTTTGCCAGTTTGTAAATCAAAGCTTACAAATAGGTTTTCTGGTTGAAAGGTGAGATGTTATTTACTACTGTTGTGTACGTTCTGTGATCCCATCTTAAGTAGTAATCTTACAGCCAATATTAAAATGGACCATGTGATGTGAGTAGATAGGATTACTAGTACTCTTGTGCATGGTCCTGTTTCCTTGATCAGTTGGCTGCAAGCCCTGATCTTATCCACAAGTAAGACCTACAGTAAGTCCAGTATTAGCGCATTTCCAAACCTAAGTATCGACCTATGCGCATAGCATTGAATGCTATGCTATCTGGAGACTCAAATGTTATGATACCATGTTAGTGTAAGGATGTTTTTAGAATGACAATGAGAATAAAATTGATACCATAACCTTCGTCGCTGCAACATTTTTCCCTTTTTTCTATTCAAGTGTAAAATTATCTCAAAGAAGCAATTGGCAGAGCTGTATAAACATTTAAAGCCCAACTCCAGCATACATGTAACCCCCCTCACAGCCCAATATTCCACCCTCTTTTAGCTGATCATTGGGTTAGATGGTAGATGGATTGAAATTGAGTCTGTCCCTGCTGAATGGGCCTAATTTCAATCCATATAAGGCCAGATTATATTTATCCACTAGATTTGTCCAGACAGTTTCTATTAATATACTGTATATGACTTTTTCATATGGAACTATCTAGTTAACTCAAAAGGGTGTCACCTTAGGGGCCATAAATAGATTTTCCATCAAAAATATCCATATACAGCACCTCACAAAAGTGAGTACACCCCTCACAGTTGTGTAAATATTTGATTCTATCTTTTCATGTGACAACACTAAAGAAATAACATGTTGCTACAATGTAAAGTAGTGAGTGTACAGTTTGTATAACAGTGTAAATTTGCTGTCCCCTCATAATAACTCAACACACAGCCAAGTCTAAACCACTGAGAACAAAAGCGAGTACACCCTCAATGAAAATATTCAAATTGGGCCCAATTAGCCATTAGCCATTTTTCCTCTCCAGTGTCATGTGACTTGGTAAAAAAATGTGAATGAAATAACTGCGCTAATAAATTCAAATAAACCCGTGACAAAACAGGTAAAATAAGTAATGGCTCTTAAAGCCAATGTGTAAAGCTGCACCTTACTGTGTAACATTAAACAGTGATAAACATATAGGAAAAAAACAAGTTGCGCTAAACATTGTGAATAAACATACAAGTATATGTTGTGAAAACTAATTAAGAATTAATCACTTGTCATATGATCAATTAATGTTCAAAGAGATCTCAAAGAAAATGTCCATTAATTGATAGATGATCAGATCACAATTTGAACAAAGTGGCTTAGTCCTTCACCAGTGAAGAAAAAAGGAGTCCACACTTGGACAATCAGATGAAAACACCAGATTGGAGTGACAATCAAATAGATAGAATCTTCCACCACCAGAGCATATGAATCTGCTTACCAGATTCCCAGCGGTCCCTTGATTATAGGGGACCCCAGGTAGCATGTAGTTTTAAGGATTAGCGAAGCTGCAAGCTGGATGAACACAGTTTGATAGCGATCATCACCTCATTCCAATAATTCAAAAACGTGGATGACCGTATTTCATAGAAAAAAGAAAACATAGGGGGCCTCGATAGTGTAAAACCATTATTTAAATACTTTATTTGAATAAGACAAAAAAACACTCACATATTGTCAGTAATTATAGAGCCTTTCAGTCTGATGTCCCGGCCGGAAACAAACAGACTACCCGTCCAACAGGGAAACCAAGCAGTCAAAGGGGGGTGATGCCGATGTACCGCACGTTCCGCCCAACCAGTTTCGCGAAAGATCGCTTCTTCAAGGGGCACTTGAAGAAGAACTCAAGCAAATGCTCGGTATTGGTCCCGATACTAATACTAGTAACGGTATCGGGACAACCCTACACTCTCTAACATCCACCAGCTCCGTGGCGAGGGAGGAGAAGTGGAGGAGTGTTAGAGGACTCCAGTGGTATCCATGGTGAACTCCATGCCCAAGAGGGTTAAGGCAGTGCTGGAAAATAATGGTGGCCACACAAATATTGACACTTTGGGCCCAATTTGGACATTTACACTTAGGGGAGCACTCACTTTTGTTGCCATCGGTTTAGATATTAATGGCTGTGTGTTGAGTTATTTTGAGGGGACAGCTAATTTGCATTCTTATACAAGCTGTACACTCACTACTTTACATTGTAGCAAAGTGTCATTTCTTCGGTGATGTCACATGAAAAGATATAATAAAATATTTACAAACATGTGAGGGGTGTACATAAGGAGGCCACAACTCATCATCTAGAACAGGGGTCTCCAAACTTTACAAAGAAAGGGCCACTTTATTGCCCTTTAGACTTTAGGAGGGCCGGATTGGGGCCAGCAAGGGAAAAACAAGTCACGGGCCCGGCATCAGTGAGAACATATATGGCCTCAGGGTTGGTGGTCAATAGGAAGAGGAGTATTCCCCGTATTAGTAGGAGGAATAGTATCCCATCATTGGTATCAGTGGATAATATAGTGCCCCATTGTTGGTGTCAATGGGAGGAATATTGCCTCATGTCAGTGGGAGGAATTGTGCCCCAAGGGCCGGATAAAGGCTAGCAAAGGGCCACATCTGGCCCTTGGGCCTCAGTTTGGAGACCTCTGATCTAGAATACTGAACGTGATATTACATCTGTCATCTGGGACCAAAACGTGCAGAGTACAGGGCATGACCATAGCCGGTATCTGTTGCTCACACTAGGTCTGTATATGGATGGTAAGCTCTGTTGAAAAGGAGTCTGTTAACCTCCTTAATTATTTTTGTAGGGAAACTGTGAATAATTTTGCAAATACAGGATTGGAAGAATCCCCAACCTACAGTAAATGTGAAAGTGACCCTTTAGCCGCTTTCATCGTTATTCACTGTAGCTTTAATAGTTCTGTCTAGGATCATGTAACATGTAGTAACCCTTTCACTTGGCTAACAAAAGGAAATTGGAATGTACAGTAGCATCTGGGATGTCAGCCAAAGTATGGACATTCAAAGATTTAAAATGAGCTGGGCCTCAATTCATCACTAATCCTGGCCCAGTTTTCCCAAACCTCAGCAAAAGAGGCTTAGTAAGGCACAATCTCAGCTGACTGGAGAGTCAAAAAAAAATAATGATTTCAAAAGGGCTGTGAAGACTGCACACAGAATCATTCATGTTTCAACCTAGTTTTTCCATCTATTGCAATAACAGAAAATGTAAAATTAATTAAATGAAATAGATGTACAGTAATTCCTAACTGAATGGCATTTAGTTTGCCAAAGCCAAGGGCATTACATTTTTTTTCCACGTTTTAAAAATAAAATACTGTCTTCACCTTTTTTCTTTGTTGCATCTTAGGGCTGCTAATCTCCTGGAGCTTCTTTGCTACTACTACCTGTCTACAAGAACCCCAGTGATAGCTGCATCGGGCTCCACAACAACAGTGGACCATTCCTGACTAATCTGTAATGAACTGGCCACTTGTATTCTCTATTAGAGTGATATGGTGGCAACACAAGGGCACAACTGGGAGACTGAGATAGTGTTGTCACCCTGTAGCAAGGAATGCCTGAACAAGGCCTTCAATGCAGGATCCTAAGGTATTATTTAATTCAGGGCTTTTTTTTCCTCAGACAATAGGTACATGAACTCTCCCTTTCTGAGTCACCCCTCTTCCTTGCCCTTACCCACCTCCGAGCACCGTCCCTTGGTTCCATCATATACCCACCTCCCAGTATCGCCCCTTTTAGACAATACAGAACCAAGTATCATTTTGTATTTCTGAAATTTGTATTGAACCCCCCAGCAACAATAGACTCCTAGCAGTATCAACCGATCTCTGCACATCCAGCATCAATAGATTCTCTGGCAGCCATCAACAATAGACCCCTCTCCCTACAGTAGATCTCTTGCAGCAAAAACTGACCCCCCCCAGCAACATAAGGTCCCCCCACCAGCAACAATAGACCTCCTCAGCAACAATAGACCCCCCTGCAAAATAGATCCCCTCCAGTTAGAATAGATCCCCCAGCAGTGAGCATCAATACCCTGGGGCACACCCCAGCACCCCTTGACATTACATACAGCCAGTCCAGGAGGTGCCGGAACTGCGTTCCCCCGCGTTCCTGCTGAAAAAAATCCCTGATTTAATTGAAAGCTTCAGTTATAAATATATTTAAAGTGGGGTTCCAAACACTGTAGCTGCTGACTTTTAATAAGGACACTTACCTGTCCTAGGTACCCGCGATTTCAGCCCCCCAAGGCCAATTGCTCGATTCTGGCAGCTCCTGGCTCCGCCATCCTTACTGAGGGAAACAGGCAGTGGAGCCTTGCGGCTTCACTGCCCCTTTCCTACTGCGCATGCGCGAGTCTCGCAGTGCTTTTGTGAATGGGCGGCTGCACACAGTTCCCAGAAGGCAGCGTGCCCCATTCCCCAGAAGACATAGCGGGGAGGAAGAAGACCTGCCAGGGTACTGAAATAGGCAGATTAGGAACATCCGCATACCAACCGTCATTTCTGGTAAGTAAAAAAAAAAATTCTATTTATTTATTTTTTGCAGGATTTTGGTGCATTTTTTGTTTTTAGGGTGGACCTCCACTTTAAAATTACTTTTGAAATTACTTTAACATGTTAAAGCTCACATGATATTTTGGTGACTGTATTAACAATTTGCAATCCATCTACTAAAAATTCTCAGGCGGCGTACACACGACCGATTTTCTCGGCAGAATCCAGCAAGAACCTCGATGGGAGACGTATTCTGCCGAGGAAATCGGTCGTGTGTACACTTTTCGCCGAGCAACCCGTCGAGGAACTCGTCGAGCCAAAAAGAGAGCAGGTTCTCTATTTCCTCGATGTTAAATGGAAAAATTTGGCTCGACAAGCTTTTTGACTGCCGAACTAGGAACTCGACGGGCAGAACGATGAGTTTCTCCCGACGAGTTTCTCGGTCGTGTGTACGCCGCCTCAGTGTTTACTGAAATGGAGAGGCCTATGGTCACATTTGTTTTTCAGTGGCCATTCTGCTTTCATGATATGCACAATGTTTTTCTGCATATTATTCTTAGTAGGGTAATTCCCGTCTAGACCATTTTAACACCTATTTGGATAAAATCGGTTAGTTGTTAAAGTGGATGTAAACCCGATTCATGAAAATTGAGTTGAGAACAAATATCTGCAGTATTTTGTTATCTCTTTTCAATGAGCCATGTCTTATGCTGTGTACACACGTTTTTTGTGATGAAATAAAACGTTTTACAAAACGTCATTTAAAAAAGACCGTGTGTGGGCAAAACTTAGTTTTATGTCTTCTAAAAAACGACCAAAAAAAAATTCGAACATGCTTGAATTTTTTATGTCGTTTTTCAGAATGTCGTCTTTTGTTTCACAAAAAGTGATCGTGTGTGGGCAAAACTAAGTTTTTAAACCCGCGCATGCTCAGAAGCAAGTTATGAGACGGGAGCTTCAATGGAACAGAGTGCCGTGGAACGTGGTGTACATAACCACGCTTTGCAAGAGCATTTTTTAGAAAACGATGGTATGTAGGCAACGTCGTTTTTTAAAATTAAGTTTGAAAAATATCGTTTTGGTTTGTGAGATAAAACAACTTTTTTTACATCACAAAAAGTAATTGTGTGTACGCGGCATTATAGCTCTCTTCTGAACGGTTCCTCTATTATCAGCCTGAGAATTCCTGACATATTTTTTGACTTTTTAGACAAAAGCAGCCTGAATCTTTTGTCAAAGGAGGTTGCTAAAATAGAGTAGCAGAGAGCAGCTCCTATTACAAAACAGCTCAGAGAGTCTCTGCCTATGAGGAGAGGGGGTGTGTGCCTTTCCTCCAATCAGCAATGTTAGCTATCTTGGCTGTATGCCCAGACATCACACTCTGTGTTAACCAGGAAGAGAAAATCTCCTTACAAAATCTAAATTTCTAGACAGTATATAAATGTGAAGACAGTAGATATACATATAAAACCAATGTAGGGAGATTTGGTTAATCTCTGTGTATCATCTGAGGCTGTTCACTTCACTGGGTGTATGGAGGGTTTACATCCACTTTAAGGGAAAACCCAGACTAAAAATGGTTCTTATATGTCACCTGTTACCAACAGTGTGACTCCAAGTTCTGTAATAGAGCTACTGGTAGTTGCAGCTGGCATTTCATCTTATTCCAGGAAGTTAGTATTTTCTTTTTAGAAATAAGTCCTCTGTGTATCAGTCATGCAACTTGCATTTACCATGTATAATCTATTCTCTTGTGAGTTTTCATTACTAGTCACATCAAGGTAAATAAAGTAACATACACTGTGTGTCCTTGGTAATGAACCCCTTGGAGAACTCACTATTAGAAAACGGTGTTGCTCTTCTTCTTCTTCAAGATCTATGCTATTGCTGTTCTCTTGCCAAGAGTTTTTTTTAGCAGAGACCCTAGGGAATAAAATGGCGGTCATTGCAACTTTTTATGTCACAAGGTATTTGCGCAGCGATTTTTCAAACGCCTTTTAAAAAAAAAAAAAGAAACAGTTTCATGAATTAAAAAAAAAACAAAACAGTAAGCCCAATTTTTCTGTATAATGTGAAAGATTATGTTACACCAAGTAAATAGACACCTAACATGTTACACTATATAATTGC
Source organism: Rana kukunoris (assembly GCA_029574335.1). Taxonomy (NCBI): domain Eukaryota; kingdom Metazoa; phylum Chordata; class Amphibia; order Anura; family Ranidae; genus Rana; species Rana kukunoris. The sequence goes on from CM056050.1 coordinate 241,891,673, forward strand.
ACACACTAGTGGAATGGCGCCAAACTTTGCCACTCAAAAATATTCATAGGCAACACTTAAATATTTTTTACAGGTTACCTGTTTAAAGTTACAGAGGAGGTCTTGGGCTAGAATTATTGCTCTTGCTATATTGCACGTGATGATATGTCAAATGTGTTATTTGAATGCTGTTTACATGTGCGGGCGTGACTTACTATGTGGGCGTGCAGCTATGATTGTTCTTACAGTGCACACAATTGCAGAGTGAAAAGATGATATCTGGATGATGCCTGTAGATGCAGACATCATTCAGCTACCCCACACAAAGTCCAGGACGTCATATGACAGCTTATGGGCAGGAAGTGGTTAAACGACTCAATATTAAACATAAGCCAGTTTTAATGGCTGGTATTTTTTTTAGTTATAAACCCCATATGAAAAAGAGAATTAAAGTTGGCCAAATTGTTCTCACCCAGAAAAACAGAGCATTGTGTCATCTTAGGCCTCCTGCACACGAGCGTCATACGTTACTGATGTTTACTCATGAACTTGTGACGCCTGTGTGCAAGGGGCCAAAAACTGTGTGTAAAGACCTGAGTAATGTTTGAGTATAAGCGAGTACATGTGTTCAAGCATATAGACGAGTAAAATTCTTCTTCCCTCCAACTAGTTTCCATAATATTTTATATATATAGTACTGTGATTCTGTACTTGCCAAATATTCTGCAGGAATCTCCCTCCACTGAGTCTGGATGCAGTCATTTTAACTGTTGGCAGCTGAAGCTACTGCCTGTTCACTTCCTGGATTTACAAGACACACCTCCAGCTCTGCAGCTCTCATTGACCTTCCTATGACTCATCCCCCCCTCCCTTCCTGGCAAACTCTCACAAGAGTGAGTGAGAGAGCTGTGCATGATGTCATAAGCCTAGGCTAATGACCAGACAACAAACAGGAAGTGGGCTTTATAAGGTATTTACTGGCAGAAAAAAAAAAAGGTTTTACCATCCAAAGTTAAAACAACAATGGCAGAAGATTTAATAGATTAATAAATTACTGAAGGGTTGCTTTAATGTCTAACGTTTTAAATACGGGTCTGGAAATTTGTAAAAAAAAAAAAAAGACTGGGTGTATATTATTGGAAAGGTGATAAAAGAGCCCAGCATAGTCCTAGCACAATTTCTCTGATGTGATAAAAAATAAATAAACAAAAGGCAGAGGTCAACCAAGGCAGCTGAATAAAGACCAGCGCCAGTTCTACTCCAAGCTAAAGTCTGTGGGATTTGTGAAGCAGAAAGGAATGTCTGGCTTATTGTTTTACTCTTACACTGGAGACTATAAATGGACCCAAACATCCAGCCAGCATTAATGCGCATCCTTTATGCAGCTTCCATCACATCATTACAATTTCCATTAAACTACTCACTATTATTTATTTCCTGTGCTCATACAGCCCTGGCATAGTATGTAAAGAATATTGGGGGGACCTCTGAAGGGGGCATCTGACGTGAAGGTAAAAGAGAGATATGGACTTAGAAGAAAAAAACATTTATATTCACCTAGATGGAAGAAGCAGCAATTGGATGCTTAATCTGTCCCTCACCGTCTCTGCACTGAGAACTGAGCGATGAAACACCACTGATCGCTCAGTTTTCCCCCTCGTTCTGAGCAGAGTAGTGACTGTCAGTCACCGGCTCTTTGCTTTTCCCCTCCAGAACTCACTGGAGGGCTGGTCTGTGGAGGGGGCGGGAGGGGCTGGTGCATGCTCTCAGTAGATTGCTGAGAGGCTGAGCCAGCTGCCAGTCCAGGCATCTGGGTGGATCCCAACCAGGGCCATCTTTAATATGGTTTGGACCCTGGGCAAAAAACATTTTTGGGCCCCCCCAATGCAATTAGGGGGGCCCTGGTCAGTGTTTTAAAAAGTTCTTCTAATTTACACATGGCATGGCATGGGAATAGGGAGCGGGAGCCAGGGGAGGAGAAAGAAGACCTTACCTTGTCCTGTCTTGGCAAGCTCAGCTCCAGCTCAATTCTCCACTGTCCACAGTGACAGTCTGACACACACTGCTAGTGCTAGTCTAGTAGTTTCACTTCACTAAGCATAACAGGCAGGAACCACCAGGCAGCTGCACTCCAATCCACGGTCTCACTCTGATCTCTCACTCCTCCTCCCCCGCTCCTCCGATCAGGTACACTGGTGCTCAAATTTTTTGGGGGGGCGCAAAGGAAAAAAAAAATCAGTCTCACTGTGCCCAAACGCAGCCACTGTTCCATGCCATCAAACGCAGCCACTGTGCCATCAATTGTCACCACTGTGCCCTTTAATGGTCACCACTGTGCCCTTTAATGGTCACCACTGTGCCCTTTAATGGTCACCGCTGTGCCAATGGTCGCCGCTGTGCCAATTGTCCCCACTGTGCCCTGTAAATTGCTTTCTCCCCCCCCCCGCCCGGCACTTATCTTTTTTGGAGTCAGGCATCCACATCCCACGATGTCTTCTCCCGCCCTCGATGACTGACAGGCGTCTCAGCCAATCAGGTTACCGGTAGCCAGAACCGGCCAACCTGATTGGCTGAGACGCCTGTCATCTTATCCAAGGGGCGTACAGTCTGTGTGCTCTGAGAATAAGCTTCCGGGACCCGAGGGCTGTACTGGGAAAGCCTATCAGAGTTGTTTGCTCTGATAGACATTTCCGTACAGCCAACCAGCTGGCGTTATTCAGATGGACGGACATGAGCGCCGACCATCTGAATAACAGCGGCAGCGGCGATAATAACATAGATTCGTGCAATGCATGAATCTATGTTATTATACTCAGTGGCGGTGAGAGCCAGAGGGGGCGGCGCTCCAGCGCCCTCTATGGACGAACCGCCACTGGTTAAACGGTTTCTCATCCAACTTTATTGAGTGGCCACGTGTCTTCTTAAGCAAAGTGAAATCAAATAGTTTTCTGACTCCCTATGCTAGAATCACCATTTAGACATTTGTATAGTGGCGGAGCGTCCATAGGGACACAGGAGCACCGCCCCCTCTGGCTCTCTCACAGCCAGTAGAATATACAGATTCATACACTGTATGAATCTGTATATTTTAGCTGCTGCCGCCTACTATTCAGCTGACCGGACATTGAGCGCCGGTCAGCTCAATAGCGGCAGCTGACTGGCTGTGGGGAAGTGCCAATCAGGGCCAGCGACCCTGAGGCTGTAGTCGGCTTCCTGAAGCTCATCCTCGGGACGTACCGGCCGTGCGTCCGAGGATAAGACTGACAGGCGTCTCAGCCAATCAGGTAACCTGCCGGGGGGGGGGGGGGTACCGGGCACGGTGGCTACAAGTGGGGGCACAGTGGCTACAAGTGGGGGCACAGTGGCTACAAGTGGGGGCATAGTGGCTACAAGTGGGGGCACAGTGGCGACAATTGGGGGCACAGTGGCTACAAGTGGGGGCACAGTGGCAACAATTGGGGGCACAGTGGCAACAATTGGGGGCACAGTGGCTACAATTGGGGACACAGTGGCGACAATTGGGGGCACAGTGGCTACAATTGGGGGCACAGTGGCGACAATTGGGGGCACAGTGGCGACAATTGGGGGCACAGTGGCTGTGTTTGATGGCATAGTGGTGACAATTGATGGCACAGTAGCTGCGTTTGATGGCATGGCACAGTAGCTGTGTTTCGATGGCATGGCACGGTGGCTGTGTTTTGATGGCATGGCACAGTGGCTGCGTTTTTTTTTTTGTTGGCACAGTGGCTGCGTTTTGATGGCATGGCACAGTGGCTGCGTTTTGATGGCACAGTGGTTGCGTTTTGATGGCACAGTGACTGCATTTGATGGCATGGCACAGTGGTGACAATTGATAGGTACAGTGAGGCTGCAATTATTATTATTTTTTTTTTCGTTTGCGCCCCCCCAAAAATTTTAAGAACCAGCCGCCACTGCATTTGTATATTGCAATCATATCTCTTAAGAGTCTCTTCTCCAGGGAGAATACATTTAAGGTATGTAGTCTTTAACTTAACATGAGATAAAAAAAAAAACTGCAAAAAAACTAGCGCAATTAGCCCTCCTAATTTATAGTTTAGGGCTATAGAATGTTTAGTCTCTATGTTGTGGAGAAAAGAATACGGACAGGGTTTATTTCGTTTAGCAAAAAAAAAATTGTCAGGGAGACCAGGGAGACCATGCCACAAAAATGTGTTGTCAGCCAACAACAGGACAACATTCCTAGAAGATCAGCAGGTATTTTTCTACACTTGCAGGTTCTTTAGAGGGATATCCGCACCCCCTCCCCCTCCCCCTAAAGATGCCAAATGTGGCACAGGAGGGAGGGATGAGACAAATGAGCGGAACTTCCACTTTTGGGTGGAACTGTGCTTTAATGACATATTGGTACTGTACATAGGGGAGCTTAATTTTAGGGGGAAAAAAGGTGAAATTTTAAAACTGACACAGAAATGTGATGGCAGCTCCAACAATCAACCCTAGCGCTGGCCATACACTGTTTACATTTTATGTGATTCCTACTGGCTCGACCGCAATTCAAACAGTGTATAGCCCTGCTCTGTTTGGCAAAACTCAATTGTTTAATCATATTTTGCCAAAAGACGCCTGTAGGAAAATTGTTGTCCCACACTGCCTTCATCCAATCAGGTGCAGGCACTGTTTGGGTGCTGGGACATTGTGTTCTGACACCTGCACCCACCACTTTCTGAATACACAGCTGTTCATCAAAAAAATCTCTAGAATGTTCCTTTGATAGAGGCTGATCAAACGATCGACTTCTTCAGAGTATGGATAGCCACACACATGAATGGCCAGCTTAAGGGCTCATTTCCACTAGTAATCCGCAGGCGATCAGAGGCGCTTGCCAGGTGGGATAGAAGCGATATGTCGCCTCCGCAACACCTGTTTTAACTCCCTAAATGCTTCACTACTGTGGTTTTGGAACAGTTCCAACACAGCCCTATTTTCTTAAATGGGTGGTGTTCAGCAGGCCATAGTGCCCACTGAATGAGACACGGTTTTATTGCTGCCGTGGCATGTGCACACCCTGCCTTTGCAGATTAAGGGAAAGCAGTTGCCGCTCAACAACGTTTCTACCGCCTCCCAATTGCAAGTGTAAATAAGTCTTTGGTGTTACATTAATACATTACTTAGCATGCATGCCAATGTTGAGTGCAATTTATGGATCAAACCCACTCCACTAGGTCATCTCTGCAACTTCAGTGATCTAAACCCATATGCAGAAAAAAAAAAAAAACAGAACCCAGCATCAAAGTTTAAAAACTAGGTAAGCTTTAACGTAGCATTCACTGAAAGCGACACCTTCGTACAAAAGAATGGATATCAAAACCTATCAGTGACTGAGGTCCGCACCCACTATGTAATTACAGCTCACACTAAACGACGCACATTGTGACCTTAACACCTGCATGTTGTAAATCTGTAACCTGCCCTTACCAATCCTATACTGAACCAAGAAAAGAGAGGGGAATTGAAAATGCTAGGCTTACCATAGGTGTTGTACTTCCACCAACAATAAGATGGATTTATACAAAAAAGGAATTTCCCTGAACGGACTTTAAAGGCATTGCTCTATAAAAGATTTATTACACAGTATTGTAATAAAGAGTATTTATGTAAACAACGAGGATTAAAAGCATATTCATTGATTAATGATGGAATGTATACAAATCTATATGGAGACACCTACACAATAAGATGGAAGATGTAACTCCATGGGCTGTACTTTCATTTGTTTTTTGATAAATTTAATGATAATTGATCATTATCCAAAACACGGTTCTGCCATCCTCATTCCCACCACTGCATGAACACCATCAGGAGGAGTGACTGCTCAGAAAATTCATGTTTTCTCCATCAACTGAGGCCTCGAACACAAGACCGAGGAACTCGTTGGGCGAAACACATCGTTTTCCTCGACGAGTTCTTTGTTAGGCTTGTCGAGGAACTCGACAAGCTTGCTTTGCGTACACACAGTCAAGACCAAATCTCCTTGTTCTCAAACGTGGTGACTTCAACAGATACTATGGCAGGGGAAGTTCCATTCCACTGGCACAACCCTTGGGGCTGCTTTTGCTAATCTCATGTTACTGCATGTTAGGAAAAAGTTTGGTAAGAGACATTTTTTTTTTCAGTCTGTTACAGCGTGACAAATGTGCTATTTCCATTACAATCGCTACTTTTACCGAAGGTGCGCGGGTTTCTTAGCATACACACGCTCGAGTTTCTCATCGAAAAGCAGCCCCACGAGGAACAGGACGAGCCAATATAGACTCGCGTCAAGGAAAAAGAGAATTTGCTCTCTTTTTTGCTCATCGGGTTCCTCGACAGTTTCTTTGATGAAAAGCATACACACGACCGGTCATGTGTACGAGGCCTCATCCTCTCATAGTTACCTTTTTTTTGCATTTCTTGCTTCCAGCCAGCCTGTCGGCCATGCCATTCTCTTAAATTCTCCCAGGTTAGCAATTGTTGGTGCTGGAACTAGCACCAGGATAGCTTTAGTATTATAGATCTATGGTCATTGTAGCAAGTGATTTTAAAGCATTTGGTCAATTGGAATCTTTAAATTTTTTATACCTTTAGAAGGACTACTCTTTTCCATACCTGCTGTTCGCCAGGTCTAGGAGGTAAATGAGGCTTCCCAACCTGACTCCTAAGAATGCTCATCAGTACGTGCCCTGTGCCCAACCTTTTGAAGAGCGAGGGCAACTTAAGAGATTTGTTAACCGGTCGTGGGCCACGATAAAATGTAATGGTTCCAAATTCCAATTTTTTAAATTTTGAATAGCATAATGAACATTTTCCTCCTGCAGCCGCTGAATGCTTGATGGAGGGAGACGAGGAGAATCTGTTTTTTGGCAGTTGCATGAGAACAATAGAGGGGACTAGTTTCCGTATATGCACCAATCTCATAAAATTTCAATTGCCTGTCTCTCAGTGTGAGGCAGTGGATTGCCACTCGATGAACTGAAAAAAATGAGTGCATAAAGTAATTTCTTTCAGCGCACGCCACAGCAACACAGTAATGTAAATTGGCAGATAAAGGGACAAGGCATTTTGGCACATCATCTGGTTGGACTGCGCTTGAATAGCACTGCATCTAGTGTGAATGTACCCTTATACCTGGGGTTAAAAGGCATTTCACTTCTTTATTATGTTATATGCTATATCAGTGGGTAGTCACATTCTAGACCAGTGGTCTTCAAACTGCAGCCTGAGGGCCGAATGTGGCCCTTTGCTTGCCTTTATCTGGCCCTTGGGGCAATATTCAATTGACCGACACCAATGACGGGGCACCATTCCATCTACTACTACTGACACCATCAATGAAATACTAATCTTCTTATTGATATCAAGAATGGGTCACTATTTCTCTCATTAAAACCAATGATGGGGCAGTGATGCCGGGGCATTTTCTACTCTCACTGGGCACAGCCCAGTCCCCCTAAAGCCTAAAGGACAGTAAACTAGCCCTTTGCTTGGAAAGTTTGGAGACCCCTGTTCTAGACCTGCTTTTAATTTACGTGAAGCGCCACCTAGTGGCCTGCGTAAATATGCAACTTAAGATACGACGGTGTAAGCGAATTACGCCGCTCGTATCTTAGAAGAAAGCTGGCGTATCTTCTTTTCTGAATAGCAAAAATAGATACGCTGGCTATTCTTTGTATTTACGCAGCGTATCTGTAGATACGCTGGCGTAAATGCTTTCTGAATCTGGCCCTATTTCTTTATGTATTATTCTGTTATTAGCAATAGAAGTCCTACAATCAAATATTCTTATATGCCAATGCTTTTCCAAGGTGTAAAACACATCAAGTAACCTCAAGTCTCAACTCCACATCAGTTCTATTTCACATAGAGGAATTGTAATAAGTTCACAAGACACAAATACTCCAACAGGCATAGTATAACTGGGTTACTTCTATGCAAGATCTCTGGAGGAAACCAGAACATAATGTAAACTGTATCTAGCCTGTAAGTAATTGTAAAAGGGTACTATTGTTGCTTTTATGTTTTTAGATATACTGTACATGTGAAAGATAAAACCTAAAGAGGAAGTAAACTTCCTTTACAGCCTTTTACCTATAGGTAAGCCTATAATAAGGTTTACCTATAGGTAGTTTAAATATCTCCTAAACGTACACCATTTAGGAGATATTTATATTACATGCAGCCAGTGACATCACTGGTGCATGTGCTCTAAAGCAACGGACAACTGTGAACCAGGAAGTGCCGTTAAACGGCATTCCTCGGTTCGCGCTGATAGGGCGAGCCGATCGGCAGCTCTCCCTGTCAGAGGGGGCACGGGGTCTGTGCTGATAATCAGCACATTCATTATTAGTGCAGCCCCCATCACCTGCTAAAAAGTGCCCATAAACTGCCAGTCAGTGCCCCATAAAAAAAGATCTGACAGTGCCAATCACAGTGCCAATTAGTGCCCATATTAATGCTAATTAGTGCCAACCATAGTGCCAGTCAGTGCTTATCACAGTGCTAATCAGTGCCCAGCAGTAAAACCTGTCAGTAACTCATCATCAGTGCTGCCCATCAGTGCCCCTGTCAGTGCCACCTGTCAGTGCCAATCAGTACCACCTATAAGCGCCAATCAGTGCCGCCTGTCAGTGCCCATCACAGCCACCTGTCAGTGCCCATCACAGCCGCCACTCAGTGTCCATTAGTGCCACCTATCAGTGCCCATCAGTGCTGCCTATCAGTGCCCATCAGTGCTGCCTATCAGTACCGCCTATTGGTGGCCATTAGTGCTGCATATTAGTGCCACCTATCAGTGCTCATCAATTCTACATATCAGTGTATCCTCCTCAGTGCCACCTTATAAGTGCCGCCTCATCGGTGCCCATTAGTGCCGCCTCATCAGTGCCCATCAGTGAAGGAGAAAACAAAATGTTATAACCAAAACAAAGAAAACATTTTTAGTTTGTTTAGCAAAAAAAAAAAAAAAAAAACTGCAGAGGTGATCAAATACCACCAAAAGAAAGCTCTATTTGTGGGAACAAAATTATAAAAACGTTGTTTGGGTACAGTGTAGCATGACCGCGCAATTGTCATGCAAAGTGCCACAGTGCTTAAAATTGTTCTGGGCGGGAAGGGGTGAAAGTGCCTGGTATTAAAGTGGTTAACAGTAAAACCTTGGATTGCGAGCACAATTCATTCTAGAAACATGCTTGTAATCCAAAGCACTTGTATATCAAAGTGAATTTTCCCATAAGAAATCTACACTACAAAGGAAGTGTTGCGTTCTCCTCACAGCTTCCTTTGTACACACGGAGTCACCGTCTCAGCTATGCAGCGTAGCAACGGCTCAACGCGTTCTGTCATTTCTGACTTCATCACAGGGGGTGGTGTGGGTATGAGGAGATCGCAACACTGAGTCTCCTGGCACATTTGAAATTTTAACAAGGCGTTTTTGAATCTTTTATGGTGTAAGTGCATTACTTTTAATAAGTCGATTACCTTAAGGTGTTTTTACACTATTGGAGGCTCTGTCTCAATTTCTATCCCCACATGTGAAGAGTGTCGTTATTAATCAGGGTGGAGATTGGTGTGTAAAAGTGTCTCTTCAATAACAACTAAGGTGATATTTGCTAGACACGAGAGTGAATGGCTACAACATCTGTGAGCTTTATTCTTAAGGGAGTGGAATTGGCCCACATCACTTTGGTGAACGATTTGGTGGATCAACGAGATTTTGTTTCACTATCTTTTCATCACTTTAAGATGGACTGTATTACCATATTGATTTGCATATGTTGGAGAATATATCATTTTTGGTTATGCTATATGGACACTTTTCATTATGTATGGGTATTGTATGTTGATCATTTCACAATGTTAATATTGATGAGTTTTTTAGATTGATTTAGTGCGCTACTGTGTAATTATTTGTCTCTCTCTCTCTTTTTTACATTGAAATTTGTTTCACTTCATTTGCATAACTAATAATACTACTGTCTGAAATCTACTATCTCCCATTATACTTTCTAATAATGGTATTTCAGTTATCTATTTGTCAGTCTTGGGTTGTGTATTTTTGCTGTCCATTTTACCATATTCTAATGGAGATGTATTTCACAATTTTTGAATTCTTTATACTTTGTGTCACTGTAACTTTAGCACTACAAAAGTTTCAAAAGATAAGATTAAAAAAAAAATACAATGGCATGATATACACTATATGCTTAATGTAAATGAATTATTGGAATTTATACTTCTTTGTTTAGTATCAGTTTAAAGACAATAAAACATGATAACATACACATATACAGAAAATAACTAACTGTCAGGGCCAATAGTGACCTCTGCTCTGCCTTACACTCTTCACAACACAGATGGCAATCCAGTTACAAGATAGGTGCATTCATACGGAAGAGCTGCAATTAAACGTGCTAAGTAAATACAGAGTAAGACTGTATCTGGAGTATAATAAATGCCAGTTTAGAACCAGACAATTTGGAGTATTTTCAACCCTTAGCTACATGCAGCAGCTCCAGTTTCCTCACCCAACCCATGTCACGGATGGAGGATCCTTTCCCACCAGGAACAGACTGGCTGACAGGACTTGGTAGTAGCTGCAGGGCACAGTGGAAACGCGATACCAGAAGGCATTGATGAGATTGGTGTCAGCATGTCCGCTCATTCAGCAAAGGTGCAATCCCTTAGAAGGATCTAAGAAGCCACCTGGTCTTCACCAGAGCACCTTGCAAGGGGGGGATGGGTTTTGCTGCTGACAACTCCCATGTTGTGGCGCCTGGACTCACCCAAGCGGGCAGAGACTAAGTAAAGATATACTGGGATGAGTTTCTTGCAGAATAATAGTAATAGGATACTGGGCTCAGAGGACAAGTATGAAAAGTACAAAAGATACACAAGTGTACAGGGACTGGATCAAGGCTGGAGTGCTAACCGAATCACACAAGTGCTGGGACACAAAGGGAATTACACAGGTACTGTATGCAGGTAGTAGGCTGGAATACATAGGGATTCACAGAGAATTGCTGGGATCAGGAACACTGGGAACACACAGGATCACTGGAGACATGCTCAGGGAGTCCCTAGGATACACAGGATTTGAATCCCGAGCAACTCATGTGCTGGCCCTTCAAGATTGAGCCTGCCCGCCCACCCTTATCACATGTTTCAATTGGCAGCCCATTGTAGTGCTGGTGCAACAGGTATGTACGGGGGCAGGAAGAAGTGAGCAAGTTCCCACCCTATCAGAAAGTGTCAGAGCCGTGTCCAATTTACAACAGTTCAACAATAAGGCAATGCAAGTTTTACTGAAAGCAGCAGTAGCAATGTGCCGGCATCTGTACCTTGTTCTTCATGCCTGTCAGGGGTTTGGTTGCTAACATGACAAAGTGACAGAATAAAAGCCAACAACACCATGTGATAATTTAACCACTTAACAACTCCTCTCCTACATCTAAAAATCTTAATCTTAATCTTTTTGTTAGAAAATTACTCAGAACCCCCAAACATTATATATGTTTTTTTTAGCAGACACACTAGGGAATAAAATAGCAGTCGTGCCACCTTTGTATATCACACGGTATTTGCGCAACAATTTTTCGAAGGCGTATTTTTTTTTACATTTTTCATGAATTAAAAAATAATAAAACAGTAAAGTTAGCCCAATTTTTTCATATAATATGAAAAATTATGTTATTCTTAGTAAAGAGATACCTAACATGTCACGCTTTAAAATAGCACACACTTGTGGAAGGGCACCAAATTTTGGTTCTTTTCATTACATTTCTATAGACAAAGCTTTAAATCGTTTTACAGGTTACCAGTAAAGAGTTACAGAGGAGGTCCAGTGCTAGAATTGTTGCTCTCGCTCTAATGAATGTGGCGATACCTCACATGTGTGATTTGAATGGCGTTTGCATATGCGTGCGTGACTTAATAGTGCATGAGCGCAGGAAGACAGGGGTGCTATCATTTTTTTTTTTTACCATTTCTCTTAAAATTTATTTTTGATCACTTTTATTCCTATTACAAAGAATGTAAACATCCCTTGTAATAAGAATATTGTGTAACAGGTCCTTTTATGGAGAGATGTGGGGTCTACAAGACCCCACATCTCTCCTTCAGGCTGGAAAGTTTGAGATTAAAAAAAAATTACCATCTCTTTCTTTCCAGCCAAGATCTCTGCTTTGTTTACTTCCACCAGCTGGACGTGACATCATAACTTCGCGCAGGGCCTCCGACTGTCATAGAGATGACTGAGGACCATCTGGTCACCAGAAATCTCTATGATCATCGTCCGGCGGCAGCAGATTCTTTCTCCGGGTCGCCGATTGCATGGGCGAGCCCGGAGAAGCACGGAGGGCGGCGGCAGGGGGGGGTGTCCCATCTCGCCGTCTGTAAGAATAATCAAGCGGCTGAACTGCCGCCATGATTGTTTATACTGTGCACAGAATCGCCAGCTCTAAAAGATGATATCTGAATGATGCCTGCAGGCATCATTCAGATATCCCCACTGAAAGTCAAAGACGTCATATGAAGTCCCTGGGCTGGAAGTGGATAATCAAGGAGATGTCTAGAAGATTTAAGGATGCGAGGGAACAGAGACAAATTTAAAATAAGAAAATAAAGACTCAAGCAAAGTGTCAGCAAAAAACTCAAAAACTGTAGTCTGAGGGCTTTTTCCTTAGACCACATGCATTGGGTCTGCATACCTTCCAACCTTCTGAAATGGGAATGAGGAACACCTATAAGCAAAAGTATGCAGGCATAAGATACATCCCCTGCCATGCCCCCCTTAAAGGAGAATTGTACAAAAAAATTACTGGTTTAACCAACAAGTGCTTTTTTACCTCAACTATTTTGTTATATTTGCTTTTGGAACTTGCAAATGCAGCAATTTAGAAATTGAATAAAAGTTTTAGCACTGGAAAACAGTTTTTGATAGATAAGTAGTGCATTTTATATACAACTATATAGATCAGACCAAAATGAGGGACAAATGAGGAGGAAAGAGGGACAGAGGGACTTTAATCCAAATGAGGGACAGTCCCTCAAAATTAGGGACAGTTGGGAGATATGGGTCTGCAATAGGCCCAATGCAGTCCCAACACAAGACAAGGCAAAAAGCTATGTCACAGCATTGATATCATAGCTGGGATAACTGGCTAATCCATTAACACGCTGATGATAATGAAAATTTAGAAAATTAAAAAACACAGCACTCATTTATCCCCCAAAGAAACAATCATATACATGAATGCCCCCATAGCAAGTGGCTTGATTTGTCCATAGACACACAGTGCAGATCGGCCCTGCCCCCCGCTTTTACAGGCTGTGATCATTAAGGTGTGCACCCCAGTGTACAAACACACATGCGTGTATATTAGCAGAGCAGTGAACAGCATCAGTAGAGTAGAGATTGGTGTCAGTAGGGCAGTGGGCAGTGTTTTTATCTTTATTCTTTCTTTATAATTTTTTTTAATATTTTTTACAATATTATTTTGTATTTTTTTTACAATGTTTTTAGGAGCCCCGTTGGGGGGGCTTTGGTGAAATACTAAGGGTCTAAACAGACCCCTGATGTCTCACTTTTAAGACAAAGAACTGGACTGAGGAAAGAGATTCCCCAGTTCTTTTCTTTGCAGCCTCAGCTGCACTGGACAGTGAACAAATGAGAAGTGCCCAGTGCTGAGCACTGCTTGCGTCCATAGATGCTCTATGCTGCCCTCCGCTCTCTCATAACAGCAATACAACGCCTGTAAGATTGGGTGAGAAGACAGAGCCACTGCAGACAGGCACATCAGGATCGAGTGAGGACTCAGGTAAGTATAAAGGGGTCAATACTGCTAGGGAATGGGGAATGCATTAAGGTAAAAAAAATTAGGCTTTACAATCACTGTCAAGCTAACACAGTTTAAAGTACAAGTACAGCATGTATTGCCACTGACATTTTTCTGACCATAAAGTGTGTGTTACACCTCTTTAATCATCAAACGATCAATATGACTAACAGACAAGAAGACAGATGACAACTACTCTGTATACTGGTCAGTAATATAGAACATTTGTGCAAGTGACTAATGTTTCCTCTGTTTCAGCATGCACTGTTTTGTATACAGTACATTACCTGTCCACTTTTAAAAAAATGGCTTATCAAGAGGCAGATTTCTGCCAAACATTTTATAACGATACACCCTTATTTGCTGATCAAAGAAATATAACATTATAGATGCAGAATGAACTGCAATAGCAACAGTAACAAATGCACTACAAGTGTCATAAGAAAGGGTTTGTGTAATAAAATGCGCAGAGGTGGAAAAGTCACTTGTCACATGGCATGGGCTTGAGAGAATGTTACTGAACTTCAGAGAAAGTTTCAACCTGAAAAACTGCCACCTTGTAAAGTTACATAGTTACATAGTTAGTCTGGCTGAAAAAAGACACAAGTCCATCTAGCAGTTCAACCAATAGAGGAAAAAATAAATTACTTTAAAGTGGTTCTAAAGCTTAACTTTTTTTGTGATTAAAATAACAAACAAATCAATTGTAATTTTGCACAATGCAGCCCCGATCCTCTTTTTCTGAGGTCCCCTGGCAACGCTTCAGGCCCCTCCTCTTCATCGGGTGCCCCCCACGGAAAGCCGCTTTCCATGGAGGAAACCATGAGGGCTTGCTCCTGAGCACTGCTGCTACATCCATTGACACAGACAGCGGGACTTGGCCTTGCCCCCCGCTCCCATGCCTCAGGATTTGATTGACAGCAGCAGGAGCCAAATCGAACACCTAAAACTTTTTTGGGAACCAGTGACATTGTTACAGTGATCAGTGCTAAAAATAGCATAGCCTAACAGGAAGTGAGAGGAAATTCCTGCAAATTAGGAGAATCTCTAGGGCCACCAGGACTAGCACCCCCGTAGAAAGATTTTCCTTCTATTACTTTTGGGGACAACCCAGAATTTTGGATTTTCTTTTGGTTTCACCTTCAATGATAATGGTAAACAGGACAAATAGAAAGGGTAAATCTTCGTTATACTTTATTGTAAAAAAAACTTTTCAATGTCGGCTCCTTCCTAGCCCTCTTTAAATACTTACTTGAGCCCGATCTCGATCCAATGCTGTCCCCCAGGGGGACATGCAAGGAAAATAAAAAACAGCATTTTAGCTTGCACATGATTGGATGATAAAATCAGCAGAGCTTCCCCTCTTTTAAGATCTACCCCTCAGATTGACAGTGACTGCACTTCCAAGTGCACTTTCAGTGCAATTTTAAGTGCACTTTACAAAGTCCTTTATTTTTCCTAAACCATGACTGTTTAAATTGGTCACCCATAGAGCCATCGCAGGCCCTCCAATGTCCGCTGTCAAAATGCAGACAAAAAATTAATGGGTAAAATCTCATCACCACATGTAATCATTAAGGTGGGAGATTCAGGAAGTCTTGACTTTACTGAGTGGACATTACCTTCTCCTAGGATTAAGTTCTTCAGTGGAAATGTATGAGTCAAGTCCTTAATCTCTGCATGTATAAAGGAAAGGCTCTCCCACCCCACTACCCCAGCACCCACAATTTCTTCCCAACCCTTCCCTTATGTCCCATGCCACCTCTTTATACCCCATGATATTCATTCCTGGCACACCACTCCCTCTTTATTTTTGGGACCCCTAAAAACCCCTACCCCCCTGGAACTCAGGCAAGACCCTGACCCCTCCACCTTTTTGCCCAATAATAAAAAGAAATCAAACTTTTCGTTGAAAAGTAAAAAAAACCTTCGGAGGCAGTAAAATGTACAATATTAGCAATGATTATAATGCCTAGGCCATAGATCGATTCTCAACAGACGACAATGACATGTAATGCTGTAGTATACTATATACATAGGGTTAAACAAAATGTTTGTTATGTATCTATGTATACATACATGAAAACTATGCTGCAGATGCATACAGCAAATGTGATTTATATTATTGAACCAATCTGCCTTCCTCTTGAACAAAAAGTAAACTGACAATTGCGCGGTCGTGCGACGTGGCTCCCAAACAAAATTGGCGTCCTTTTTTCCCCACAAATAGAGATTTCTTTTGGTGGTATTTGATCGCCTCTGCGGTTTTTATTTTTTGCGCTATAAACAAAAATAGAGCGACAATTTAAAAAAAAAAAACAACTATATTTTTTACTTGTTGCTGTAATAAATAGCCCAATTTTTTAAAAAAAAACATTTTTTTTTCTCAGTCTAGGCGATACGTATTCTTCTACATATTTTTGGTAAAAAAAAAATAATCGCAATAAGCGTCTGGTTTGCGCAAAAGTTATTGCGCTTACAAAATAGGGGACAGAATTATTATTATTTTTTTTTTTTTACTACTAATGGTGGCGATCAGCATTTTTTTCGTGACTGCGACATTATGGCAGAGACATCGGACACTTTTGACACATTTTTGGCGCCATTCACATTTATACAGCGATCAGTGCTATAAATATGCACTAATTACTGTATAAATGTGACTGGCATTGAAGGGGTTAACACTAGGGGGTGAGGAAGGGGGTGAGGAAGGGGTTAATGTGTTCTAACTGTGGGGGGAGGGGGGGTGACTGGGGGAGGTGACCGATGCTGTGTCCCTATGTACAAGAGACACAGATCGGTCTCCTCTCTCCCCTGACATGACATGGATCTCTGTGTTTACACAGAGATCCACGTCTTGTCTCTGCAGCCGCCGATCCCGAGTGCCTGGCGGACATCACGGCCGACAGGCACGCGCATCGGCATGTCAGTGATGCGGCGGGCACGCGCGCGCTGCCCAGTGGCCTGGCTAAGAACAGGCCGTACAAAGTCGTACGGCCGTTGGGAAGTGGTTAAAGGGGTTGTAAAGGTAAAAAAAAAAACTTCCAACTATACCGCTCCCCCGGCCCCCCGTTATACTTGCCTGACCCCTCGAAAGTCCCGTGCTCGGCCCCGACATCCTCTTTACCGCTCAGCCTGGCCGTTGATTGGCTAGAGTGAATGGATTGAAAGCAGCGCAGCCATTGGCTAGCGCTGCTGTCAATCACATTTAATGACGCGGCGAGCACGCCCTCAAGAACTCCACACAATGCGAGGGAGCTCGCATGAATGTGTGGAGTTCTTGCGGGGAGGACCGGAGACAGCCGCCTAGAACCCCAGAAGACGTGGATCGGGCCATTCTGTGCAAAACGAGCTGCACAGTGGAGGTAAGTATAACATCTTTGTTATTTAAAAAAAAAAAAAAAACTTCTTTACAACCCCTTGAAGCCTCGTACACGCAATACGATTGTTGGCCAACCGAGCATCTTCTTTTGTCCAAAGGGCGTGTGCCTAGATTTTGTCTTGCACACTAATGGTACACAATTGTCAGGCCAACAAACACGAACGTAGTGATGTCCTACGGGGAGTTTAAGCTCTTGAGCGCCACCCTTTGGGCCCCTTCTGCTAATTTTGTGTTTGGTGAGCATTATTTCCGAGCATGCGTGTTTGTACTTTCGACTTTTGTATGATGGATTTGTGTACTGACGATAATCAGAATTAACCATTTGTTGGCCGAAAGTTGGACAATTGTCAAAAGGAGCGTACTAACGGTCATATTTTACGGCAACAGTCTGTCAACAGACAATCCCCTGCCAACAATCGGATTGTGTGTACGAGGCTTAAGTGACTGATCCTCATGGATAGATGTATTTTTGCTGGGAAGTACATTTTAGAAAATAGAAGCAGGTGGTTTTGGTCTTTGCATGAAGCAAGGTCTTTGACCCAGAATCTATTTTTATCATATTTAGCAGGTCACACAGCATTCTATTGGTTTGGTAAAAGTATCAATGGCCCTGTTTGAACTGAATGACATTACACATTACCCACAAACTCTACCCCATGTTATTTGTAATTCATGAAAAAAGACAGGACACAATAGCTTTAGATGATACAAGCACAAAAGAGTTGGTTAAATATTTAATATCGGACTCTCTGAATTTTCCACGGTGACAGATGAAATCCTTAGAGTTATTTCTGAAGTCAGTTCACATTTCTGTAGTGAATGGGAACCCAAAGTGTATCAGCCGTAAGCTGATCGGACAACCGTGGAACTATTTTAATCCCTGTATAAAAGAAGTGCTTGGGGATCCAGCCTGGGAGAGATCAGTGGGAAACTGGGGCTCTCTAGGCAAGCCTACATAGTTTAGCAGTCATTGATAAACCTGACTCCATGACATTTCATGTTTAAATCTTAGCTATCACATTGTAAAAATGTAATCATAGGAAGGTAATACATGTCCTGCATCCTAATGGGACCTTATTATAAAACCACATTTTTGAGGCATGCCTATATAAAATAGCACTTTTTTGCTAGTACCCTCAGATATTACACACTCACCTTCTATCACACGGTAATCTTTCAGGCTAGAAATGTTTGGCTAATAGGCAATTTATCAGTACAGAGCTAAATTATATAATTTGGTATATTGAGCATACACACTCATATATATGTAAAGCTCAAAGTTTTCAACCATGTATAGGCAGGCTGAATGGACCTATATTGATTGATCAATCAACTTGGGTACAACCAGCCTGCCTGACTGTACATGCAATTATTGATTGCTGCTATCTCTCTATCCATTATAATGCATTTGCTTCCACTGTGCAGGCTCTCAAAAATGTATAGAGTTAGGACTGCACATAATACTGGGTGCCATGAAGTGGCTCTGCAGCTCATGCATGTATTTGCAAATGTGTGCTAACTGAACACCTGTTTTTAACTCAAACTGTTAGAGAAGATAATTTGGTTACTTGCTGGTTGGTA
This sequence comes from Rana kukunoris, assembly GCA_029574335.1. Lineage (NCBI taxonomy): Eukaryota > Metazoa > Chordata > Amphibia > Anura > Ranidae > Rana > Rana kukunoris. Next base: position 241,910,465 of record CM056050.1, read on the forward strand.
AGTTGAACTGGGAATCAACTTTGGTATTTCTAGTGGCTGTCATAGCCACAGCAATAATCACTGTGTTCCTCTGGGAGAACACAATGGCTGACACTGTCTGGTACAACTTGCTACATTCAGTCTGCCCATACATGGTTCGAATGCTGAACCGGCTGAAATTTAAACCTATGGCCGGTTTACCTGTCCTCTCTTTCGGAACCTCGTCTACTTAGGGAGAAATAAGCTCAGATTGTGAGGTTCTAAGCTGGCCATGCTTAGAAACCCTACTTGCTTAGGGAGAAATAAACTCATATTGTGAGATTCTAAGCTGGCTGTGCTTAGGAACCTCCCCTGCTTAGGGAGAAAAACTCAGATTGTGAGATTCTAAGCTGGACATGCTTAGGAAGCTCCCCTGCTTACGGAGAAATAAGCTCAGATTGTGAGATTCTAAGCTGGCCATGTTAAGGAACCTCCCTTGCTTAGGGAGAAATAAACTCAGATTGTGAGATTCTAAGCTGGCCATGCATAGTAACCTCCCCTGCTTAGGGAGAAATAAACTCAGATTGTGAGATTCTAAGCTGGCCATGCTTAGGAACCTCCCTTGCTTAGGGAGAAATAAACTCAGGTTGTGAGATTCTAAGCTGGCCATGCTTAGGAACCTCCCCTGCTTAGGGAGAAATAAACTCAGATTGTGGGATTCTAAGTTGGCCATGCTTAGGAACCTCCCTTGCTTTGGCAGAAATAAACTCAGATTGTGAGATTCTAAGCAGGTCATGCACCAGTAGGATTTCATTTGAACGTTGTCCTTATGGATTCTCAAAGCTGCTTGCACTTTTATTAATAAAATATTACTAAGGCTGGTCATACACTATACAATTTTCTCACACAACTTTACACAAATTACACAAATTTACCAAAACCACATAATTTAAGGTCACACCTAAACTCTTTCAATTTATATGCAATCAGGCAGGCCCTTGCACTACATTATTAAAGGTGAATCCAAAGGAAATTAAGATTGGGTTCACACTAATGCGAATTGGATGAGGGTTACACCGCACCCAATTCGCACGACAGGAGCCTGTGATCAACTCTCAATGGAGCCGGTTCACACAGCGCCGGGGCGGCCACGGAGTAGATTGCACAAGGGTCCTGTGCGTCTTTGGCCCCGTTATAGGTCCGAACTCAGGCAAAAATTTGGGATTGCTTCATCCCTAAAACAGGGAACAGGGACGCACTGGACCCCTGCTGCGAGCCATGGCTGAAGACAGTGTGAAACCAGCCTACATAAGTGTAGCGCCCCCTTACTTTCAGTACGGGCACTACGCTAAAGTTAGCAGGTGAATGGGAGAGTTACTTTGCTCCTATTCCTAATTTGTCAAATTGCAGGCTGCTGCTGTTTCAGAAATGTCCTGTAGGCCAGTCTGCGGCCCCGAAGTGTGATTACACCCCTGGGCGACAGTTGGCGCTAGAGGGGTTCTGACGGAGCCCCAGTGACTTACTGGGTCCCCAACCTTACTGAGAAGATCCCAGGCTGTATGCCATTCGGTGGGGGATCGACTTGAGGAGAACCCGGAGGCAGGTTATCCAAAAGGGCTTGAACGAACCATCGGGGATCTGGTTACTGGAATTGACAGGTACATGTCAGCTGTCAACCGGTGACCCCTTTCATTGCATTTACTGGGAGGATTCGCTCAATCCGAATTGTTCTCTTGAGTACTGAAGTACTAAGCCTGAGGCAGGGGCCCAAGCCAGGTCTGTCATAGAGACCTGTTCCTTTCAGCAATTTAAAAGTGACATTCCGGCTGCCAGGCTTAAACAGGAGTCTGTCCGGAGGCACTTCAACCACTCTAACGGGAGGGGAGACGAACTGTATCTACTACTACTGAGAGCGAGACTGCTCTATTTCATATCCAGGCCTGATACTGCACTGTTCTCTATTGCTTCATCAACCTTTCCTATCTCCTGTTGATGTTGGCCGTTGTTGGGCCCTGGAATAAAGCATGTGAAAACCCATTTGGTGACTGGACATTCGCTCACTGCTACTACCCCTAAACACACTTCAAGGTAATTTAATACGCCGATCCCAAACAAAAACCAGTGGCTCCTGAGGGGGTAGCGCTACATAAGAAAAGTGTATAATATATGGCCATGCTTAAAAAGTGTACTCCAGCGTTCTTATCTATTCATTGTTGCTGGAACTCTAAAGTTGGGCCATACACCAGTAGAATTTAATTGTTGAAAATTTTTGAAATTCTAAAAATCTTTTGTCTGAGCATTAGATCTTGCCTTCATTGAGACAACTAATTTTGTTTAACCCTCCTCTTATGTTAGGGTCAGAACCGACCCGTTTTCAGGTTTTGAATGTCTATAAGTATCACATAAATTTGTTTATTGCATCAAGATTTTTTTGCTTTGTAATGGAACCTCTATTTAAACAATGTAATAGAAAAATAATCCTTTTCACTAAATTATAAAATACTGTGGTGAAAATTAAGACGTTTATGGTGTTAGGGTCAATTCTGACCCAGTTATAATAAAGGATTATAGGACACTAATAAGTGCCAAAACACTCTCTCTGATAAGTAACACTGACAGCCAATCACCTCTCAACCCTGTGAGCTGTAGTTAGGGAGGGGCCTATCTCTTTGCCTGCTTGTCTGCTTCTCCAAATAAAGTAAAGAGACATAGGACCAATACATTTCAGAGTTGCTGACTTTATTTTACCATTTTTTAAATTTGAAATGAGAGGTATGCTATCAAAAGAAAGGTCTAAGGGGTCACACCAAAAATATTAAAACCAATCTTTTCAAGGATAAAGAAGACTAACAAGATAACCAAGAGGTAAGAAACAAATTGGATGATAAATAATTGTTCAGAGGGTATTTTATGGCTGATTTAAGACACAGGTCAAAACTGACCCGTTAACATCATGGATAGTAACAGAAAGCTAACATAAGAGGAGGGTTAAAAGCCCTTAAAATTTGATCAAGGCCCGCTACTTGAATGGAACCCAGGTCAATTTTGTGCCTTTCACATATAATATAAATAACTTTTTTCCCCAAACATAAATCACATTCACAGTTAGAATATTGCATGTTCACATCAGAAACTAGAACATTTTTCCATCCTGCTCCTTCTCATTTTCTCATCACTATGGTCAAAAGAAATCATTGGTTTTCCCCCACTATTAGAAAATTGAATTATTGTTCTGAAAACATAGATTTTCTAACAAAAATTTAACTGGTGTATGTTCTGCTTCCAGCTTCACAGATAATTATTTATACAGCTATCAGAAGCTGATTGTTCACAGTTTGAATTCCACTGTCACCGTGACCGAGTTCCGTAGCCAGCAGTGCAGAAACATACTGCAGCCAACCCTTTCAGGCCAAGGGTTCTGATATAAAGAGAACTTTCTTCCACTGTTATTTGAGATACCCTAGCCTTTCAATTGGCTGCAGCACTTTTTTTTTATGCCAGAACTGCCCCCCCCCAGGACGGGGAATCTCACATAGTGAACAATCTGCTAAGTCGAAAAACAATAGTTTTGGAACTATCCCAGCAGCACTGTTTAGATGTAACCTACTTTATACCTGTTAACAGTTTTCACATTTTATTCATTAACTTCCCATTCTGTGTTGTTGATGTTTTTCTTGCTTTATAATGTTAGTATAAAGATCAAGAGTTTGGTTTCAAGGACATACACATTTATAGTTTTGGGTGATGTATTATTGTACCCTGCTGTGATCCTTGTGTCTGCATTGTGGGGAGACCCAAGTTAGTAACCTGACCACTTTTGAAAGAATATCACTAAACATATTGATGCTTTAAGACTCAGGGGTGTCCAAACTTTTTTCAAAGAGGGCCACATTTGATGAAGTGAACATGCTTGAGGGCCGACCATTTTGCCTGACATTCTTTGAACCGTTAAAATTTGGTCCAAGTGTGTTTGTCCAAGCACTAATACACTGCCCAACAAGAATTCTCTTGCCTTTGAGGCTGTGTGTGGTGAAGAGATGAGCTTGGACGTGTTATTTGGATAAACTGTATATATTTATTTTGTGGCCCCAACAAATCCACAAGCACTGCTCAGGACTAAGGATGAGCTTGGGCGTGTTATTTGGATATACCGTATTTATCGGTGTATAACACGCACAGACTTACCATTGCCGTAAATGCAGCCTCACTATTTTATGAATGCAGCCTCACCATTGCCATGAATGCAGCCTTACCATTGCCATCAGTGCAGCCTGATCGATGCCCATCTGCAGCCTCGGAGGGGGCAGGAAGGGGGAGGGACAAGTGCCGTCAGATTACAAACAGGAGAATTTCTTGTTTACTCGGTGGCCTCTTTAGGACAAAGTCCCGCCTCCTATGATAAACAGAACAGTCATCCAATGGCATCCAGGAGACGGGACTTTCTATTACAGACGCCACCGAGTAAACAGGAGATTCTCTTCATGCAATCTGATGGCGCACGTCCTGTCCCCTCCGAGGCAGCGCCGATAAATACGGTATATATCTTTTGTGGCCCCCAGGGCACATGTGAGGCTGCAATGATTATATATATCCAAATCCCCAGGGAGGCCATATTAAATCACCAGGGGAGCCGCAATTGGCCCACGGGCCGGACTTTGGACATGCCTGGTTTAACTGAAGCAGACGTTAACCCTCCCTATCCATTTTCTCTCATTCCCCTTTAACCTCCCTCCTTTCACAAAATGTGACATTTATTATTTTTATTTTATTTTTTAAATACCAGTACCCTTTCAGGAAATCTATTTTCTTACTTCCTAACTTTTCACCTAAGTATGATGTATTCATTGCCTGCAACCTCCTAGGATACCCATGTCACACATCTGTGGAGGCCAAGGTGCAGGCCCCATGTCATCAGGGGGGGCAGCTGTCTCTTTCCAGCTTTTGCAGCTGTGGCATGTCATTATGGGGGGCGAGCTGCAGGAACCTGAAAGAGACAGGCAGTCCTACAATGATATTAGAAGAAGATGGCAGTACAGGACCAGGTGTGGTAGTGCACAGAATCCCTACAGAATGGCGATGAATCGCTGGGTGTGAGTATGTTTTTTGTGCAGAACCAAGCTATAGATATATAGTAAGGGGGTAACCTGGAAGTGGCACAGAGTGGAAGAATGGGAAGAAATGTCAAGGTTACACCTTGCATTCTGGTTGACATTGCCTATCCAATCCAAGATCATTGAACAAACATGCATATTTGTCGCAGGTAATCATGCATATTTGCCCAATAGAGAATTCGATACTTGTGTATTGGCTTAAAGTGATTGTAAAGATATTATTATTATTATTTTTGTTCATTAAAATAAAAAAGTTGTTATTCTTAACTGCTCTGTACACTGGCATTGCACAGAGTAGTCCCTTGCCTTCTCTTCTGAAGTCCGTATTGATGTTCTCCTTCCTCCAGATGCCCCCTTAGCCAGAAAAATGTTGAGGGAGAATCCGTGCAGGCGCGCTCTTGAATCGGACTGTGTGCATCCCAGTAAGCCTCGCCCCCTCACAGTCTTAACAGGAGCTTGACTGGCAGCAGCGGGAGCCTATGGCGGTAGGACTGCGTTGGGCGGCTATTACAGCGCAGCCCCACAATAATACTAGGCAAAATGCCATGTCAACTACCTGGCCACAACGCAGTGGTATGTGTTGAAAAACAGTACAGCAGGTCATACGTTTAACCTGCTTAGCGGTGTTCCCGAGCGTGACTCGGGGTGTTTTTTCTATGCTATTATCGGTAACCCCGAGTCACGCTCGGGGTAGCTGTGAAGAGCCTCCAGCGCGCGCCGGCTCACCTTCTCCATGCAGGTTACTGTACTTACCTTGTCCCTGGATCCAGCGATGCATCCCCGCTGTGTGAGCGAGCAGCGTCCTCGCTCGATTGACACAGTGCCTGTGTGCCGCCGATCTCCGTTCCCTGCGACGTTACGACGCACGGGGGCGGAGAACGGCGCCAAATTCAAAAAAGTAAATAAACACATTACATACAGTATACTGTAATCTTACAGATTGCAGTACTGTATGTAAAAAATACACACCCCCCTTGTCCCTAGTGGTCTGCCCAGGGCTTTTTTTCTGGGGGAACTTGGGGGAACTCAGTTCCACCACCTTTGGCTCAGACCCTTTGGTGCCCGCTCACCACAATCACTTGTGAACACAGAAGTCTGGTTTCTGTGTTTACAAGTGACTGCTTTGTAACCCCCTGAACTCTGCACACTGTATGTAATGCAATTCTGGTATTTAATGCCCCTTTAAGACCCTTCTACTGTTTGTGAAATCTGAATGGGTCGTGGTTGAGTTCCTGCACCTATTTTCTGAGAAAAAAAGCTCTGGGTCTGCCCCATGTCCTGCATGTACTTTTATATAATAAAAACTGTTCTTTCTGCCTGCAAACTGTAGATTGTCCATATCAACCAAAAGTGTCCCTTTATGGCAAAAATGGTTTTAGAGCAGCTAGAAAACAGTGATAATAAATTAGAAATATTTGCAGAATTGAGCGATAGCGATTTGTGGGGAAATCCGTCATAAAAAAATAAAAGTAATGACAGCGACAATTCTGAAACTGAGCAAATTTCAGTGATTTTAATTTGATTACATTATTGAATAATTGTTATTATAATTACATTATCATTTGTTATAATTATTTATAGTTATTTATTATATTATAATTTTATGATTTTGTGTTTCAAACTTTATCATACCAGAGATGTCTACCATGCAAAATAATTGTATCGCTTTTGGTACAAAATTCCAGACAGAACCATACCGCCAGGAAGGTTAAGTAAAGCACAGTCACTGTGCTGTGGCTGACTGAACCTAATGTGATATTGTAATAAAGCTTGTTAAAGTGAACAATGTGATGCGCCGAGATTGTCGTAATGCAGCAGCTGGCGTAAATAGACCTTTATGACCCGTAAACATGATCAGAATATCCGATGGACTTTTTCCATCAGATTTTCCGATCGCGTGTAGCCCCATCTGAGTTTTTTCATCGGAAATTCCAAGGAATTCCATCTGAGTTTAGATATAGAACATGTTCTATTTTTTTCCGATGGAATTCCGATGTGATTTGGCCGGGCAAAAGCCCAATTGTATGTACCCGGCATTAGTGTATACATAGACACTTTTTACTGCTGTCACCGACAAACCACACTAATAAGAACAATAGATAATAAAGTGCCAAAGGAGTAGATCAATCAGATGACCAGAAGGTAAAACATGATTTATATAAAGTCACTATCTTATTTTATGGTATTGGCCCCTGAAATGTACTGGCCATGGAATTGTAGTAAAATATGTTTTTGGTACAACTGATCATCCAACTGATCTATTCCATTGACACTTACAAACTGCCATTGACTTTTACTAAAATTTGTTTTCACTTCATCTGATTGTTTAACTCAGTGGTCTCCAAACGTTCTAAACAAAAGGGTCAATTACCTGTCCTTCAGTCTTTGTGGGGGCCAGACTGTGCCAACTGGGGGTAGAAAATGTCCTAACATCAGCAGGAGTGAACTGTGCCCCATCATTGGTTTTAGTGGAAGGGGTAGTCTACCATTGTGGTGTCAGTGGGAGGAATAATGCTCCATCATTGCTGTCAGTGGGAGGAATGATGGCCCAACATTGACTTCAGTGATAGGCATAGTGCCCCATCATTGGAGTCAGAGGAAAGAATTGTGCCCAATTATTGATGTCAGTGGGAGGGATGGTGCCCCATCATTGGTGTCATTGGCAGAAATAATGCCCCACTGTTGGTGTCAGTGGGAGGAATGGTGCCCTGAAGGCCAGATAAAGGAAAGCAAAAGGCCACAATTTGGAGGCCACTGGTTTAACTGATACTGATCCATTCCTTTAGTGTTCTGTTATATGTGGCGCCTGATGGCACATTAATCACTTTTTATATGTCATAATTAGTGCAGACTGCAAGTCTAGTTGGGGTCCATCCTTAATATATGTAAAGTAAGTATGTTTTAGACTTAGTTAAAAGGCAGTTCTTTGGGTCATATGTATTTCCTCACCCCTCCACCCACAGCCTAAAAAGCTGTCTATTAAAGCACTCTTGTGTTACAAGTCTGAAACATCATTACTTTGCATAGATCAAGTACAGCTTCCAACTCGGCTTGCACTCCACACTAATATGACATAGGAAATGTGAGTGATGTACCTGATTTGCTTTTATGGAAACAGACATTCGCCATCACTTCTAGTATTGCATCCTGTAGTCCTGAATCCTGTTTAACCACTTAACCCCCGGACTATATTGCTGCCCAATGACCAGAGCACTTTTTGTGATTCGGCACTGCGTCGCTTTAACTGACAATTGCGCGGTCGTGCGATGTGGCTCCCAAACAAAATTGGCGTCCTTTTTTTCCCACAAATAGAGCTTTCTTTTGGTGGTATTTGATCATCTCTGCGGTTTTTATTTTTTGCGCTATAAACAAAAATAGAGCGACTATTTTGAAAAAAATTCAATATTTTTTACATTTTGCTATAATAAATATCCCCAAAAAATATGTAAAAAAACATTTTTTTTCCTCAGTTTAGGCCGATACATATTCTTCTACATATTTTTCGTAAAAACAAAATCGCAATTAGCGTTTATTGATTGGTTTGCGCAAAATTTATAGTGTTTCCAAAAAAGGGGGTAGTTTTATGGCATTTTTATTAATATTTTTTTTTTACTAGTAATGGCGGTGATCAGCGTTTTTTTTCAGTACCGAGACATTATGGCGGACACATCGGACAATTTTGACACATTTTTGGGACCATTGGCATTTTTATAGCGATCAATGCTATAAAAATGCATTGGATTACTATAAAAATGCCATTGGCAGTGAAGGGGTTAACACTAGGGGGCAGGGAAGGGGTTAAGTGTGTTCCTGGGTGTGTTCTAACTGTATGGGGGGTGGACTCACTAGGGGAAATCACTGATCTTCTGTTCATACATTGTATTTCCCCCGCTGACAGGACCAGGTCCCCTCCCGGTCCCCGCTCTGTAACGAACAAACGCATGTGCCCAGCGGCGATCGCGCCCGCACGCGGGTTTCGGGGGATGAGCGGCGGCGTGCGCGCGCGCCCCCTAGTGGCCGCAAAAATGCGGACGTATAGCTACGGGCTCTCGCCCAGGAGAGCCACCGTCCCGCCGTATAATGACGGTGGGCGGTCGACATGTGGTTAAAGTAAATGAATTAAAATTGCATTCTTTCTTGCTTAGTGAACTAAAATGTAATGTTAAAGTTTCCTAGCTGTGTAGCCTGAGATTTCTTCCGCTGGCCATACACTGTAAAGCCTGGTACACACGATCAGATTTTCTGCAGACAAACCGTAGGATTTTTGTCCGAAGGGCGTTAGCCATGAACTTGTCTTGTATACAAACGGCAAAAAAAATCTCGGCCAACAAACACAAAACTATGTGTTTTTTAAGCTCTTTAGCGCCACCCTTTGGGCAACTTCTGGTAATGTTGTGTTATGGCTAGCATTGCTTCTTATGCCACGATCGGAATTTCCGATGGAAAACATCAGACAGACGTTTCCATCGGATATTCCTATCGTGTGTAGCCCCATCTGAGTTCATTCATCAAAAATTCCGATGAGTTCCATTGGAGTTTAGATATAGAACATGTTCTATTTTTCTCCGATGGGAATTCCGTCGGAATTCCGATGTGATTTGGCCGGGCAAAAGCCTGATCGTGTGTACGCGGCATGAGCATGCATGTTTGTACTTTGGAGTTTTGTCCGAAGGATTTGTGTGCACACGATCAGACAACACACATTTGTTGTTGGAAATTTTTAAAGCATGCTATCCAACTTGTTGGTGGAAAATCCGACAACAATTGTCCGATGAATGGAGCATACAAACAGCCTGCCATCACACAATTCCCGATGGAAAATTCGATCGTGTGTATGAGGCTTTTGATTTTTTTTTTTGTTCAGCCAGCTGGCTGAATGACAAAAAGAAATAGATTCCTCTGTCCACACAAATGGGTTGGATAGAGGAACCTTCCTTGCCGGGACATGATATTCTGACAGCAGGACCCATTGCCGTCAGACCACACTGATCAGAGGCTGCAGCTGATGATCGAGAAGTGTTTTCCAAAACATACCTTCCACAGAAGTCAATCAAATGATTGACTTCAATTGAGCAGAGACTGCCACACACTGATCGAAATGTGGAAAAGTCCCTGCTGAACTATTAAAAAAAAGTACCGCTCCAAGCCCTGCGACCTATGCTGTGCTCCCGCCCTGTAGCACTAACAGATGCAGACTCTGCGCTGATCCATGGAAAAAATAAATGATCCTGGACTGCCGCACTCTGATAGGCGATTTATTGAAACAAAATAAACAAAGCATAAAATCCAAAGCTGTATGACATCCAAAAATTCATGCAACACTGCAATCAATAGTAGGAAGTGGACACAGGGGACAAAAGGCTAACATGTTTCACATCATGGATAGATGCTTAGTCAGCTGAACCAGCTGAATTTTGATCAGTGTATGTATGGCCAACTTTGCTTGTGTTGTCTCCAGAGAACAACATGTAGATGTTGAATGTTGTGCTGTTTGTACTGTATAGCCATCTGCTCAATCCTTCCTTCCCTATGTTATCTTACAGAAAGGAGAAAGTACATTCACTGGAACAAGGAGCAAGTTACATTAAAGGTTATGTCACAACTCTTTATCTCTCATTTGATGAATAACTGTTGGCACCTCACCTAACCTGGCATTATATAAACTGTTATTATGTAGAAAACAAACAGTAAAATGTGTTGGTTTATAACTAATAATTACTAGCATTGGATATGGATAGAATGTATTCTGCACAGAATCACCTTAAAGGAATGCAAATTAACACGAGATCATTAAGTTTCTGGACTTTGAGACACAGACCCAAGTCCTTCCTCTGTTTATAAGTTGAAGATTTCTAGTAGTAGTCTCATGCAAATCATATTTTAAAATGAGAGAGCATACGACTGACACTTCACTTTAAAGGGGTTGTAAAGGTAAAAGTTTTTTTACCTTAAAGGGGTGTTCCAGCCAAAATTGTGTTTATTAAAAGTCAGCAGCTACAAAAAGTGTAGCTGCTGGCTTTTAATAAACACTCACTTACCTGGTCCAGCGTTCCAGCGACGCGCCGACCGGGGCTCCGCTCCTCTCCCCCCCCTCCCCAGCCGGCGTCTCCGTCTCCACTGTGGGCACCCAGCCGTGACAGCCTTCGGCTTCACGGCCGGGCACCCACTGCGCATGCGCGAGCCGCACTGCGCATGCGCGCGCGGCGCGGCTCGCCGCTAATTGGAGAGGCGATCGCATGGGACCTGTCAGTGTCCCATGTGATCGCCTACAGGGAGGGGCTGCAATAAGGCGATTAAGCCTAATCGCCTTACCAGCCCCTCGGCGGAAGCAGGAAGTGGGACAGGAAGTCCCACTCCTACTGAAGCCCCCACTCCCCCCCCAAAAAAATGACATGCCAAATGTGGCATGTATGGGGGTGAGGAGTGGAACAAGAGGAAGTTCCAAATTTGGGTGGAACTCCTCTTTAATGCATTTACACTGTGTGCAAAACGAGCTGCACAGTGGAGGTAAGTATAACATGTTTGTTATTTAAAAAAAAAGTGTTCCTTTAAACACTGTTAACAGATTTAGGCCTCATGCACATTGGACATTTTTAATGCTGCTCCTAGGGGTGTCTGGATTTTTTCCCCAGCCTCTAACTGCCCCTGTATGTTAGCCTATGTGTCCATGCAAACATAGGGCTTGATTTACTAAAACTGGAGAGTGCAAAATCTGGTGCAGCTCTACATAGAAACCAATCAGCTTCCAGGTTTCATTGCTAAAGCTTAAATGAACAAGCTGAAATTAGAAGCTGATTGGCCATCATGCACAGCTGCACCAGATTCAGAATGCTGCAGTTTTAGTAAATCTCCCCCATAGGCATTTAAAAGAGTTTAAAGGCGGGAGCATTTGGGCCCCTTTCACACCTTGCGGACCGTATGAAAAATCCTATTTTTCCATCCGTCTGCAGAGCGAATCGGGTGAACATGGACAGACGGTCCGTGTTCATCCTATCCCCCCATAGGGGAGAGCAGAGATCTGACAGGGCGGTCCCTGCACAATGTGCAGGGACCGGAATGTCATCTGCCGGCTCAGCTGGGATCAATGGAGCGATACCCGCTGGGCAAGCAGATAAGACATGTACGGATCTTCATGGGATCCGTACATGTGAAAGAGGCATTAGAGGCAGGAAAAAAAACACTGCCAGCACTTCCAGGAGCAGCGCGTTTCGGCAGAAAAAAAACATTTGAAGTCATGTAAACGTGCCTTAAAACTAGGCGTGTTTAACACTTATGGGTTAATTCATTTCAATGGCTAGAATAAATTATTATTATGGCTAATTAAATGAAATAATACCCCAGCGCTAGATGCAAACTTGTTTGCAAGCGCCAGGCGCTTTTCTCTGCCAAAACGCTGCTGCTAAGAGGAAAGGCATATAGGGGAGTTGGGCAAACGCCCAGTGTATATGAGGCCTTAACATTTGATCATTGTAGATGATTTTAAAGGCTCAGTTTATGTCATAGATGATTATGTTGAACGAAATGAGTTTTTCCTCTTGACAAACTGGGCTGTAGACTTTCACAAACACCAATGATCACTAACCATTTCTTAAATATCTAGGATTAAAAGTTAAGTATGGTATAAAGCCATAGTCTGCTTAAAGTATATGTAAATCAAACCAAAAATGTTATATATTGCAACTAAAGCCCCATACACACGGTAGAACAGCCAACAAAATTTCCCTTAGATTTTTGTCCTAATTGATTTGTCCGGTCACACCCATAGCATACACACAGTCAGACTTTTCTGCAAACTTTTCTAAAACTTTCCCATCATCACGTGTTTTTTTTGCTCTTTTCTGCTCTTTACCGCCACCCTTTGGTTAACTTCTGCTATTGTTGGTTGATTTTAACATTGGTTCTGAGCATGCGTAATTGCACTTTGTACAAAAGTTGGTTGGATTGCTGTACACACGATCACACAAAGCACCATCAGACTTTTGTTGCTGAAAAGTTGGTCCGTTCGCATACCCAACTTTTTGTCGGATGAAACCTGAAAAAGTTGGTCCGATGGAGCGTACACACGATCAGACAAATTTGAAAAGTTGCAGATTTTGAAGTTGGTTGGCCAAAAGTCTGACCGTGTGTATGGGGCTTTACTAGTACATTATGTGGTGGCTGCATTGGTTTTACTTTATTGAAAATGAACACACTTCCTGGCTACGTCATTCCTCCACTGTATCTAAGGAAGGAGAAGTGGCTGTCACCCTAGGCTGACCTCCTGATATGGACTACAATTGGTGGATTACAGAAGATAAGTAGGAAGGAAGATATTCTTCTATGCAGCTCACAGGATGTTACAAGGAAACTACATTTCTGGTAAGATCAACATATTTTCTGTATTTGCTGAAAATTTTCTTTGCTTGAAAGAAAAGGAAAATTAATGCAGTTACCACATCTAATCACTGTAACCTGCAATAGACTGCATTTTTTTATTGAGTTTAATAACACTTTAAAGCATGGGGTAGGCAAACTTGAAGAGGTGGATATCTACCAGAACAATAGAAACAAGAGAAAGGGCCCTGTATTGAGGTGGTTAAATATGCCCCCAAATTCTAAGGTTTTTAGAATGCACTGAAAAAAAACAAAACAAAAAAAAAAATAACAGAATCTGCATGATCAGCATGCTGGCTTCTGGAAAGGCCTGCTAAAGATTGTGCCACTACTGCTATGAACAGTAACAATGTACAAAGTGTAGAAAATGAACCAATGAAAATCAGCTTATTTTTTACACATAAGTAAGTACATACAATTTCACATACTGACACCTCACTGCACTAACTCAATAAATAACGTTTCTTAAGACACTTCAAATATTTTTTATATCAGTTTTTTATTGAATAAATGTTTTGTTTACCAATTATTTTTTTTTATTGAAAAAGGTCAAAAGATAGTACAAATATGCATGGCTTTTTTTCAGGGGGAACTTGGAGGAACTGAGTTCCACCACCTCTGGCTCAGACCCTTTAGTGCCTGTTCTTCACAATCACTTGTAAACACAGAAGTCTGGTTTCTGTGTTTCTGGACTCTGTGTGTAACCCTCTGAACCCTAAACTCTGTATGTAATGCAATCCTGGTATTTAATGCCCCTTTAAGAGCCTCCTACTGTGTGTGAAATTTGAATGGGGTCTTGGTTGAGTTCCTGCTCCTATTTTTTGAGAAAAAAAAACTCTGCAAATGTGTAACCAAAACATTTATTGAATAAATGTTAACCCATAATTTGATGCTACCTGCTTATTGGTGCTGCACTACATAATTAAATACATTTATTTGGGCACCTCTGAATTATTTTTTTATATCAGAATTTTATTGAATAAAAGAATAACCCATGATTGGATGCTACCTACTTATTAGGATGGCATGTTTAAAATGTGTTATATTTGAGATGTCTTATAAACAATACAGGAGCAATATGACACTATAGTTAAATTCCTTTTCAATTATACCACAGCTTTTTCTATTTAAATGATATAATTAAAGCAAATGTCAAATTAACTCCATGGTAATACATAGGACTCAAGTGGAACATGCAGATAATCCCAAAATAACTAAATGTGATATGCATTTGCTGAACAGCCTACCTACTGTAGCCATAAACATCAACAGAAACGAGCAGATTGTGCAACAGGCATGTGCAAACAGCTAGAAAACTAAGAAGAACTTCTCATTAATTGGAAATGCGGGTCTTGTGACAAATTCTCAAGATTTACAAACAATGACCGTGGTCTCCAATGAAACCCAGACACTATTGAGACTTACGTCAAAGGTTTATTGTTTGCTGTTTGACTCAAGCCTGATCTCACATAATGCACAAGTTTGGTAGTTCAAACAGGTTAATCCTAAATCAATAATGATGACATGCAGGAAATCTGTCTCACAGAAGTGAAAAATGTCTGAAGGAACAAAGGCGTATGTTATTTGAATTGTAACCATAAGCAAGTGTGAGGGAATAGGGACGTGGATTACAGGTATACAGGCCTACACATCTGCATACACAAAAAATGGTTTACTGAAAAGACAATGGAGTAGATTTACTAAAACTGGTGCACTTAGAATCTGATGTAGCTGTGCATGGTAGCCAATCAGCTTTTAAGTTTAGTCTGTGAAATGAAGCTTTTACTTTAAAACATGCAAGCTGATTGGTTTCTATGAAGAGCTGTATCAGATATTGCACACTCCAGTTTAAGTAAATAACCCCCACAGGGTCTAGTTTTCTATTCCAAAATTGCCATTTTTGTAGAACACGGCAATATAAGATATACATTATACAGTATGTGTTTGTAAAACATTACAATCTATGTCCTCTGGACCATCTACTTTATGTAGAATACTGTGATATAAACTTTGCTGACCACATTTGTAGAAACACTGCAATAGAAGCCCAATGGACCCCCTTTGTAGAACATTGTGATATAAGGCCTACACACCACTTCTGTGGAACACTGCGATCAAAGCCCTACAGACCCATTTGTAGACCACTGTGCTATAAGCTCTACAGACCACCTTTGTAGACCACTGTGCTATAAGCTCTACAGACCAACTTTGTAGCCCACTGTGATATAATCCCTACAGACCATTGTGCCATAAGCCCTACAGACCCATTTGTAGACCAATGTGCTATAAGCCCTACAGATCTCCTTTGTAGACAACTGTCATATAATATCTACAGACCACTGTGCTATAAGCCCTACAGACCACCTTTGTATACCACTGTGCCATAAGCCCTACAGACCACTGTTATATAAGCCCTACAGACCACCTTTGTAGACCACTGTGCTATAAGCTCTACAGACCAACTTTGTAGCCCACTGTGATATAATCCCTACAGACCATTGTGCCATAAGCCCTACAGACCACCTTTGTAGACCACTGTTATATAAGCCCTACAGACCACCTTTGTAGACCACTGTGCTATAAGCCATACAGACCACCTTTGTAGACCACTGTGCTAAAAGCCCCTCAGACTGCCTTGTAGACCACTGTGATATTATCCCCACAGACCACCTTTGTAGACCACTGTCCTTTAAGCTCTATGGACCAACTTTGTAGACCACTGTGATATTATCCCCACAGACCACCTTTGTAGACCACTGTCCTTTAAGCTCTATGGACCAACTTTGTAGACCACTGTCATATATGCCCCACAGACCATCTTTGTAGACCACTGTGATATACGCCCTACAGACCATCTTTGTAGACCACTGTGATATACGCCCTACAGACCACCTTTGTAGACCACTGTGATATAAGTCCTACAGACCATCTTTGTAGACCATAGTGATAAAAGTCCTACAGACTACCTTTGTAGACCATTGTGATAAAAGTCCTACAGACTACCTTTGTAGACCATTGTGATATACACCCTAAATAACACTGTGATATTAGCCCTACAGCGCCATATGTAGAACATTTTGATATAAGCCCTACAGACCACCTTTGTAGAACACAGGCCACAAAGGAAGATGATTCTTGCTCCCTAGTAGTGCACCCAGTGTGGCAGGGGGCTCATCTGAGAAGTAAACCTGAATGGGTGAGCATGTGAGCAAAATGCTCTGAACACCAAAGTATTTTTTTTAAAGAAAATATGGCAATGTGGCAAATGAGATTTGTCCAGCCTTGCAGCACAAGTGGTCCCCAGTTCAAATCTCACCAGGACAATATCGGAATATACATGTTATCTCCATAATTGTTTCGCAAATGGGATTGTATATATTGTAGACGTGTCCAAGGACCCCAACTATTAAGTAATAACTGACTTTTTGTCCTGTGCTTTGTAATATAAGTACAATAGCGTTTCTGCACTCTATATGCTATTGTCACACAAACTGCAGCGGCATACATTTAAATGGTACACTCACTAAGTAAAGCCCTGGACTTTTTAGGCCCAAGGGGCAATGAGGCTCCACAGACCACAAGAGGTATCAAGGGAAGCAATAGTATGAAATGCCCACCAGAATGCATTATATATTGATAGCATTGGCTATTGTTCCATAATAATGATGCCCACCCATTAAATACTCAATGTCACCCCCCCTCTGGTCTGTGTCTAGTCAGGTCTGCCCAAAGCACGGCAGCATATATAGGAACTTTATGAGGATGGTAACCCTGTACAGAGTAGGCATCTATGGGTTGGATAATGACATTTGTAAGTGTGGCTCAATGTGTAAATGTATTTTATTAATAATGACACATAGATTGTTTGTTACACTGGGGCAAAGTCTGGTGACAATGGATAATTGTTTTTTTTTTTTTTATCAGATCCTTTTTATATATATATATATATATATATATGTATATATATATATATATATATATATATATGTATATATATATATATATATATATATATATATATATATATATATATATGTATATATATATATATATATATATATATATATATATATATATATATATGCAAATGACACTGAGACAATACAGACAAATTATACAAACAAAATCACATTAAACACAACACAACCCAAGAAACAAAAAAAATAAAATAATAATAAATAAACAAAATAAAATGAACCCCAAACCACCCCACCTGAACAAAAAACCCAAGTACAGTCCAAAATGCCATTATATAAAATTGGAATATATAAATAATATATATGCGTAGAAAACTTCCAGCCCACAAAGTGAACACATTTTGGACAAAGTCAAAGGTGGAAAACGCACATGCTGCTGCGGACACACTGATTGAAAAATAAGCCTCAGTTCACACTTGTCTATCTGCATTTTGCGTACATTTTTGATACATTTTCATGTGTTC